>JAXIVD010000268.1:0-47500 GCA_036785275.1 Cancer borealis | reverse complement strand
AATAATTACTTGGACTAATCATAATCGGTTCCTCGTTTTTTTTTTACCATACGTGAATTATTTTTTTAAGTAGGTTTATGAGTGACAGCCTAAGTGGTGGGACTCGGTGGTGTCCCTTGGGTGTATACATGACCCTTTACTGTAGGCACCAAAATGCATCCCGCCTGGCAATACCTCTACACGACCCCAAGACAATTATTTTTCATGGGGGACAGGAAGCGTACCAGAAAGGGGGAATTTACCGATCAGATTATTGTATTAACATCAAATATAACAGTTAAGCCCAGGGATAGGTAGGTGGCTGCCTCTGTATGTATCTACGGACGCCTCTAGGGTGTGTGAAGGGGTGGGAGGTGATGTCTGCCACCAACGGGGCCGCGCATTTCCCCTTCCTCCGTGTGGTCGTTAAATATGCGTGACTGTGTCCAGGTCATGCTTCGGTGACACTCAAGGCGCTTAGCTGTACACACCTCATCCCATGACCACTTGTGACGGATGCGGAAGGGCGCCTCACTCCTGTCTGGTTCTCCCTGGCGAACCGATAGCAGATTATTATTATTATTATTATCAACATCATCATCATCGTTATTAATAGCATTTATACATTTATGCACTTTATTATTATTAGTAGTATTGTTGTTGCTGTTTTTATCATCATTACATCTTATACATAACTATAATGTATGTTTAACTCATTTATTATCCGCTAACTGTTGCATTTGCCATGGCGCCTCATCCTTATAATGTTGATTTCCTTACACGCAATATGACCACAGATGTCTGGCTGGCACTTCCTGGTTTCATTATTAGAGAGAGAGAGAGAGAGAGAGAGAGAGAGAGAGAGAGAGAGAGAGAGAGAGAGAGAGAGAGAGAGAGAGAGAGAGAGAGAGAGAGAGAGAGAGAGAGAGAGAGAGAGAGAGAGAGAGAGAGAGAGAGAGAGAGAGAGAGAGAGAGAGAGAGAGAGAGAGAGAGAGAGAGAGAGAGAGAAAAAAAAAAAGAAGAAGAAAGAAGTAACTGATTAATTGACTGACTATAATCAGTTGAAGGATAAGCCAAAACTGATCTCCTCCCCTCCTCCTCCCCCTTCCCCCTCCGCCTTCCCCCTCTCTCCTCCACCCTACCCACCCAAGCCCCAAGAAGAGCGTTAGTTGAGGTCAGTGGTGGGTGTGGGAGGTCGAAGGGAAAAGAAAACGTAACTATTCTTGAGGACAGGATTGACACGGTGTTAAGTAGCCTTACGCCGGGTGGTCCTCAGTCAGGGACACGCCGAGGGTGGTCTCTGCTCTTCCTGGCTCCTGGCGTCGAGGGGGAGGCGTGGCTTAGGGTGGGTTAGAGTGGGTGGTCCTGTGTGGGTGGTGTAGGCCTGCTGGGGTGGTCCTCCTGTGTGGCATAGGCCTGGTGTGGTTAGGGAAGACACGTGCCAGGGTGGTCTTGTGCGTGGAGGGTGGTCTGAGGAAGGGGAGTGGGTGGCCTTAGAACATGGGTAATTAGGTCACCACAACCGCGACCACACACACACATACACACACACACACACACACACACACACACACACACACACACACACACACACACACACGGTTGGTGGCAGGGTGTGACTAATAATAAAAAAGGAAGAGGAACTGAATGGCATGTCTTTGGTAGTCAACGAATGTAAGAGTGATGACATTTTGAAATTCTTCGCTTTTTATTGCTAGCATTTTCTACTTTTCTTTTTTTCCTTTTCATTCCCTTCCTGTGTGTCAAATGACGTATGCCAATTAGTTGTCTTTGTCTTCGCAGGAAGGAGACAAGTTCGGCCGTGGTTACGAGAGTCCCTTAAGCGATGACTCAAATATGGACGATTTTCCCCTCGATCAGGATATTCTGGGCCGCTTCCGAAGTCTGGGAAACATGAGGTACTCTTATTAACTCGCCACGCCCCTCGCTACCACCACCACCAGCCAGCCACGCCCTCCAGCCAGCCAGACAGCCTCGCCCATCCACTACTACCACTGATGTTACGCTAATGAGACTCCTTCCATTTCCTCTCTTCCCTCTAATGTGAATCTCTCTCTTTCTCTCTCTCTCTCTCTCTCTCTCTCTCTCTCTCTCTCTCTCTCTCTCTCTCTCTCTCTCTCTCTCTCTCTCTCTCTCTCTCTCTCTCTCTCTCTCTCTCTCTCTAATGGCTGGTAATGGCTGACGATCACGAGTCTAGCACGTGATCCTCTAGATGAATAACACACAGCTTTAAGAGGCATACCCCGAGGTGAGTATGAGTGTGGTGGTGGTGTGGTGCAGGATGCCATGGAAGCCTCTCAAAGGACCTTATACTAGTGTGGTGTTGCATGGTGAAAGGACAAGCAGTGGGAGGATCGAGGGTGGTGGCGCGGTGAGCAGTGTTGGGTCTTGACAGTATTACATCTTAACGAGGGACAGGCGGAGACTCAGGCGGGGCAGCGGCGTTGTGTTGACATGGGCGTACAGGAAAGAATAATAATAATAACGTTGCATTTCATTGAGCTGCAGTTAATCTGTCAATATGCCGATTGTTTTCATCTACCTAGAAAAAAAAAGACGATTCAAGTTTAATTCATAGTTTGTAGTTTGGTCAGTTTATAGGATTTTGATGATTTTAAACTATATTAATTTTGTAGTACAGTGAACTATTATGTATTATGTACGTTAAGTTATTTATATCGGCTGTAGCGGAGTTCAGGACTACCAGTGTCCCTCAACATATCGTGTGTTGCAGAGTGTGTATACTTTCATGTGTGTGCACCAAATCTGTATATTTTTATGCATAATACAATAGCACTTGGTGGGCGTGGACGGTCGGTAGTAAGGCAGTCAGGTGGTGAGTGTACCATCATGGAGGACAGTGAGGGAGGAGGGAAGGTGACTGACGGTATTTTGTGAACTCTGGCTGGTATTCACTTCATAGATTTCTGAATTAATTTTCAATCATGTTTCAGTACAGAAACAAAATTTATGTCATTAGTGTAAAGTAATGACGACTTAGCGTAAAGAGCGAAGCCTTCTACCTTCTCCCTCCTGTGCGTGTGCGTGTGCGTGTGCGTGTGCGTGTGCGTGCGTGAGTGTGTGTGTGTGTGTGTGTGTGTGTGTGTGTGTGTGTGTGTGTGTGTGTGTGTGTGTGTGTGTGTGTGTGTGTGTGTGTGTGTGTGTGTGTGTGTGTGTGTGTGTGTGTGTGTGTGTGAAGGGCGGCTGGAATAGAGGAGATGGAAGCTCTCACGAGTATCCTGACCCTTTCCCTTCTTCCATCTTCCTCAATACCTGAACACACTATTTTCTGCTGTAAATTTAACTTAGTTATATATATATATATATATATATATATATATATATATATATATATATATATATATATATGCATTTATATATATATATATATATATATATATATATATATATATATATATATATATATATATATATATATATGATATAATATAACATGATATAGATATAATATACATATATGCGTGTGAAATATAGTATAGTATAATATATACATACAATTGGACTGTAAAAGCTGTGAGAATCTGGTGTTTTATTTTAATATTCCTCATAACATATTAAGTGAACCCCCCCCCCCCCCCCCCGCACACACACACACACACTAATATATTTATATATAAGACAGACACGAGTACATATATGAATCAAATCTTGGCAATAGTATATATATCAGTTACGTTTTTCTTCAGTGCACAGTACTTTTACTTGCGAAAATTACTTTATCTAGCTATTTTGTTAATCGAAGAGCTTAGAAAACAATGAGTCAGTCAACAATCACTATCGGAAAAGGATGATTGTCCTTAAACATTAAATAGAGACGAAGACTGCGTTCCTATTAACCAAGGGCTTGGCTGCTGGAGGCTGATGTGTGACCTGAAGTGTTGGTGCAACACCTGCGGACACACGTAACACTCGGGGCACATCACTTTCATACCCTCAGGATTCACCATCCTTTCGTTGAACTTATCAGGACTTGGCAAATAAATAAAGTAACTCGCTGTACCTTTCACTATTTTCTCCAAAGATTTTGAAGCAATTTGGAAAGCAAACGCCTCACCCATGTTCGTGAGCCATGTGTTGAATTCTGCCTTGGTGAACATGTACGACATGAGGGTCAAGAATGAGATGATGACCAGCATCATGAAGGTGGCAAAGCCTCGAACCACCAGACGGAACCAGTGAGGCAGTGGCAGGAAACCCCGAACGCGGTAAGATCTCGATTCCTTAGATTTCTTTTCCTTGTACATGAGCGATACTCCGATGGCTCCTTCTATGAAAATAGTGCTCAGAGTCATAAGAAAATAGTTGAATAACAAGCGCAAGACTGAGTTAGCGGCTTCTTGTGAGGTGGAATCCGAGCCTTGGATGCAGTCATCGGGTTTGTACAGAGGATGTACTGCGTTGTAAAACCAGAGTTGAAGCACTGCCCAGATCATGAGTCCCAGCGCGTACGTCAACATGTGATCCAACTTTCTCTCCTGGACGCCACCCGGTAGAAACAACATCAAAAATGGAATGCCATCCATTATATCGATCATCACCTTCACAAAAACGTTTTCTCTCCAACAGTTACGTTCTTTTTTGGAAGTCCGACTTCTCGATGTAGCTTCCCCTAATAACCAGCAGTTAAATAAGAACACAGCGACGTCCTGCTCCACAGCGTCGCTCACCACCACTCTGCTCACGTGCCACTTGATGGACTTGTCTTGTGGGATAAGCACTACCTTGCGAATCGATCCAAGGAGCTGATCAGAATGGTGAACCAGATGCAGCATCGCCCCGTGTGACACCCCGGGACTGTTGTAAGTGTTGGTCACTGAGACTCCGAAGCTGCCCCGCAAAGTGAGGGAGAACCTGGTATTCCGTTTACCTCGTGAATGGCGGAACTTGGAAATGTAGACAAATACGTTGTACTTTATGGGGTGGTCAGCCTTTTTGGAGTCTGTAAGAGGAAGGAGTTTTCTCTTGCACCTGATGTCATGGATGGCGCCCAAAAAGCACAAGAGGATAAACACACAGGCGAGGGTAACAGTAAAGATCAATGGCACTGGGTTTTCGTTGAGGTCGATTTTGAGGGCGGTGAAAACAATATTGTTGGTGACCGGAGCATCGACAGCAGTGCGTACAGAGGAGCCCACACATTCGCACCTGATGTTGTCTTTTCCGGGGAACACGGCGCATCTTTTATCGGTGACATATTTTCTGACAGTTTCGTCATACACTAAACATTGTCCGAGCATTTGTAGAAGCTTGACGGTGGTATTGACGGGATAAATAATCTTTCCTTCCCTGGCTAAGGTAGCATCACACTTTAGTGGGGTATTCAACAACATGAGTTTGGTGAAGGATATTTTGAACTTCAAACCTACTCGAGTGTTTTCGCTACGGCCATTTTCAACCCAGAGCTCTTCTTCATTCTCGCTCGTAATAGTCTTTATGAGCTTAATGTTACCTATAGTTACTTCATCGAGCACCGGCCAGCAGAGTTTTCCTAATGTTTTGTTGTTAATTTGAAGGTAAACCGTGTGTATTTCACCATCAATGTAGAGCGAGGCATTAGTATTCACTGAGATAAACGCTCGACCGCCCGTAGGGATCTCAATGGACATCGTTGCAGAATTACTAATGACGCGCCACCCATACAGTTTCTTTAAAGAATCATACCTGACGCAGTGTGCCTTACCGACCAGTTCAAAGACGATTCGGTGGGGGGAACCCGGTTCATCCACGACTTTAGTGTTACGGGGAAAGTTGTAGATAAGCGGAAAATCTTGCTCTTCCACTCCAGGTCCATCAATCGAAACATTAATGAAGTTGGTAGCGTGCTCAAGGATGGCGTCCGGCTGTGGGTTCATAGTGGTGACAACAGCGGTCACGGACATCACTCCATCTCCGACACCTTCCGGTATTATCAGTTCTACGTCCTTACTTGTGATGCTTTGTCCTATGGTGTCGTTACTGTCTGATTTCCAACCAATGTTTGTTGTCGATAGGTTATGCAATTGTCCAAGATCTGTTCTCTCCATCGCAGCCTCTGCAACTGTAGATATTGTAGTTTGAACTTCGGAAATAACTTGAGGGTTGTAGCCACCATCTGTAGCATTGGGTTTGGTTTCATTCTGTAGCTGCATTAGGCTATCCGCTACTTCCAAAATGTATTGAGAGGCGTTCTTAAAATACATTTCGAATAAGGGATCAATTAGTTCATCTGTCATATTCAACAACTTTTGACTTGTTTTCGTAAGTACTTCAGAGCTTCGTTCTTGAAATTCAGAGGTAAAGTTATCTATCAATAGAGCATCAATTGTTGCTGCTGCAGTCGCTAGAAAAACGGTCTTCTTGATTGCAGTAATCACAGGTGTGGTTCCATCACCATCTACCAGAGAGTCAATATTTTCTAACTGATATTCAATTGTCGTCAGCATATGGAAAGGGTCAGTGCCATTGGTAGGAGGTAGAATAACCGGAGATTCGAGAACGAATTTTCCAATAGCTTTCGTTGAATTCATGTTATATCCATTCTCCAACATGATATAGACAGCACACAATTCAACAGGAATCACAATGTTCGTACCGTCCGGATAGAAATCTGAATACAGTTCATAGTCCCTATCGAACTCTGGTTCAGCAGACATGTTACAAAACACGCTATACTTTATCACACCTTCGTCTACAGAAGGAGACGAACACTGAAAATTAAATTTAGTTTCGAGAGCGATAAGTGGATCATCTGGGTTTTCAGGTGTAAGGGAACAATCTCCAATGAGCGGTGGTCCAGCTACGTACAGGATCACCATTATGGTGTACTGAGCCACATCGTCAAGGATGCCCACAGGAACCAAGCTAATGCCTAAGTCACTCAAGTCAGACATGGAGAAGTGTGCAATGTGAGAAATTCGATTCTTTTCCTGTCTAATTTTATATCAACAAGTTTGAGTAAGAGTTGATGTCCTCCAGAACACAGACTATTGAACGCAAACGCGTTTAATCTTTATTGTTTTCATTGATTACTTGTTTGCTGTCCATTTCTGCCTCGGGAAACGTTGGATAGATACCATATTTATTCCTATGAATAGATAAATGGCTTAGTGGTGAGTGTTGTGAGGACCAAACATACAATTCAGCTTGAAATTCAATGTGTAGCGAGAAAGATGCAAGGTGCTCAATAGTGGGTGTACCACCTCTGAAACTACACGATGTTCAGTCCCTCTGCTTCTGATAGCCCCTCATTGTTTTGACCTCTCACTAACCTACATAATGTGACACAGAAAGGGAAAAATATTAATGATCTGCTTAAGTGTGCCCGAGCGTGTGTAGGTAAGCTTGAAACTATGAGGAACTACTGAGGAAGACCCAACCTCGAAATGGTGTAACATAGTAATGTACTGATAGAGTAATGAATGGTGAGCCAATGAATAACCAAACATCAGAAGTCATATGGCATAATGGTACTCATAAAAAGCCTTGCATTCAAATCCTAGGCACTAATATAAGGTCTGTCATGACGACCAAGTACTTCAACATTTCTTTTACAATTTCATTAACCAAAAAATAATCAAAACGCTGTGATCATTCAAGCAGCAAATACATATTTACATGACAAAAATTTCTTCATGAATTAAACTAAAATAAGAAAAAAACAATACAAACACAAGTACAGGTGTGGCAAGATGGCAGAGTGTGGTTGTCACAAAATCCTTTCGCTTTAACACACACACGGTGGAGTATCTATGGCGTCCTCAGCTGATTGAAGACAACAATTTTCCCGTGAACAAGCCCAGGTGTGGCTGGGAACAAGGACGTGAACAATATCGCCTTAATATAACCCTTCATCGTTCCTGGAAAGTTAATGTTGTGGCAGTAAGGGGTAAGAGTTAGGTTAGCGGCCACACTACCTACCCAGTGCCCAACGTAACACGGTAATCAATAATAAAAGTTAATGTGGCGGTAAAGGTTAAGAAAAAGGGTTGTGTTAGTAGCTACACTACCTACTCATTGCCCTACGTAATACTTTAATCAATAAGAAAAGTTACCGAGAAAGAAGTGAATCGTGCTAGGCTTGTAACCATGTAACAGTCACGGGAGCAGAAACATTCGTGATCTTAGCATACAGTAAGTTGACCACTATTACATTTACTGTGCTTTGTGGTGTGTTACATTGTACTAAAACAGACTATCGAGTTACATTTTGATAGACGTGTTGCCTCTCTCCAGTTAATGCAGTGTAAAGATAATAATAGTGAACACAAATTGAGTACTTAACAGTTTAATTTAAGTCATTTTAACATACTTAACAAGAGTGAGGAACGTAATTAAATGGAGCCGTAATCAAGGCAACTCTTGTGTGGATAAGAAAGCGAGGAGCAGCAAGTGGCCTCTGTAGTTAAGGGAATTATTTATGTAATGTAATATTTGTTATTTATATATCTTACATAATATTTCAAGGTAATTATCTGCTAATGTTTACTCCTTCCCTATACTTGAAGCACCTTAAAACTTGGCATAAACTCTTGGAATGAAAGGGTTAATGAAAAGGTTGAAGGCTGATAGAAAGTAGTATATTCATCTAGACTTCTATTCAGACCTTTTTGTTCATATATATTTTTTTCCTAACTTGCTCCCTCCACACTCTCATTGGGTGTTATGGGGTTGTTTTAAAATTCCTTTCACTCACTTATCCAATATCCTGTCTGCCATGTAACAGTGAAGTTTATTATTAAGATGTGTTTAGCTGTAATGTTCATGTATGGCTTAAGGACATCACCTCTACCTGCCGTCAACTTAAATCTAACATGAATCACCATAGTTTTCAGAGTAAACGATGGCAAGTGTCAAGGTTCCTGAGCAGAAGATTATTCTATGTGGGGAATATGGTGTAGGAAAAAGCTCCTTGTTTCGACGCTATGCCACCAACACCTTCGTGACGGCAACAGACAGGAAATCAACGCTTGGCCTGGACCACTATGAGAAGGTGTATCGGACAGGAGACAAGGAAGTAAAGGTAGGTATTACTGGAAGCAGCCATGGGAGGAATGTCACGCTGTGTTGGTGAGGCGCTGAGGTGTTGAATAAATTGTAGGGTGTAAATTGTGCGGCTGTTAGGTGAATGACATGAAGGGGATCTGTGTTTTACATTTGTCTGGTAGTTGTAAAAGAAAAATGAATGGATGATACCTGTATATATGTATTTAATATATTTTTATTTATTTTTTATTTTTTATATAAGTAGACTATCTGTACATTTTAAAACTATAATACTGAGATATTTTTTTTCTTCCTCTTAACTTTGGTTAGAGATTTGTAATATGAAATGATATTGTGATAGACTTGATTTTTATCATCATGAAAATTGCAAGAATGAATATTTTGGATCAGTTTGGAGGATAGCTATGTAATATAATGTTTGATACTCTCTCTCTCTCTCTCTCTCTCTCTCTCTCTCTCTCTCTCTCTCTCTCTCTCTCTCTCTCTCTCTCTCTCTCTCTCTCTCTCTCTCTCTCTCTCTCTCTCTCTCTCTCTCCCCCCCCTCTCTCTCTCTCTCTCTCTCTCTCTCTCTCTCTCTCTCTCTCTCTCTCTCTCTCTCTCTCTCTCTCTCTCTCTCTCTCTCTCTCTCTCCACTATTCCTTATGCTTTTATAGAATGGAGTAATAATAACAATGACGGTGATGTCCTGTCCTCAGCTTCAGCTTTGGGACACAGGTGGCATGGAGCGGGTGGCCAGCATTACCTCCTCTTATTATAAGTTTGCTGAGGCGGCTATCCTGGTGTTTGCTCTGGACAACCCTGACTCTTTCAACATCCTTTCCCAACATCTCCTGGATATTGTGACCTATGCTGAGAATGCCAAGATATTCCTCTGTGGCAACAAGTATGATCTCAAGAGTCAAATACAAGTGACTGATGCTGACATGGAAAACTTTTGGTATGTTGTGAGGAAACGCTTACTACTTACTGAACTGATTTATAATAAAACTATGTGTAAGTATGTAGTATAGAACAAAATGGCCCCAAAGGTCATACCGTATGTAGTGGACCATGTTAAATTAAATCAAATGTTATTTAATTCAATTGATTAATTTATTTACTTTATTTTCAGTGAACAGTGTCATAACCTTATTTCTGGAATCTACAAGACCTCGTGCAAGACCGGTGTAGGTGTGGAGGAGATGTTTGCCGACATAGCAAGGCAACTCAGTGACTCCAATAGGTCTCGCAAGGAATTAGAGTCCATGAATAAGGATTCCTTTAAGGTGACTCCTCCAGAAGGGGAACCAGAGGACTCCTGCCTATGCTGAGGTAAGGAAGTGATTGTGTTACATATCCAAGTGAAGATGATTTCTTTTCTTTTTTTTATACTTTAGTCATGATATTTCAGGAATAAAGAGCCAACAAATAGTTACAGAGCAATGATTTTCAAGGTACATATTAAGTCAGGGAGTAGCTGCATCATTAATCTTTCTATCCATAGTCTCTGATCCCTCGTTCCCTCCAGGAATGGTCCCCAAGGGTGTAGCCAAGACAAGGCATGCACACACACACACCAATACACACATACATATATACTCCTCTCACTTAGCCCCTAGGTCCCCCGAGGAGAAGAGAGGTACACCCCGCCCAAACATAGTGTCAGGTCAGTGATGCAAATACAGGTGAGGGCGGGGCTTATATCCACAATAGGGTCCTCCTAAACATAGGGATAAATCTGCCTTCTAGTCCTTGTCGTCCTCACTGAGTATTCGGCTATTTTGTATACCCTTTGCGCCTCAGTGGTGCAGTGGTTAGCACGTCTGACTATGAATCTGCTGGCCTGAGTTTGATCCCGGACGAGGACAGTCGGCGCACAGCTCACCCAGCTGTTCATCCTTCCAAACAGGTTGGTTGATAAATGGGTACCTAGGTAAAACCTGGGGAAGGTAAACTGTGGAAACTCGGATGTCACAGTGGCCCTGTGTCCCGGGTAACAGATTAATTTCCACCACCGGCTCAAAGGTCAATGTGACGGGAGATTAGCGCCTGCAGCTATGCACAGCTACAGCATGTGCCTACACTTTACTTTTGTGATTGCCAATAAGACGAAGTTATAATTGATCAGTTTGAACATCCGCAAGTAGTGTGTGGGATAAGTTCCGTGTGCGCTTATGTGTGTGTGTGTATGTTTTTAGTATTGTATCTTTTTTTCAGGGACAACATGTGATAAGGATAACTTCACAATCATTTTTATCAATTTCTACACCTACCGCTGCACCTGCCGCTGCTGCTGCTGCTGGTAGTCAGTAGGTGCCACCCTTGTGTTGTGGCTGACTGGCTCACAAGGTACTGTGGGTGTGGACAATTGGGATTAAGCCATTTTTTATGTGATTTGAGCCTCTACTTATAGGTAGCAATATTAATCTTCCAGTCAACATTTTTAGTACATTTTTAAACTAGTTTGTAATAATGGCAGTGATTGGTATTGCCTTGTGCAGAATGTAATTTGTTATTGATTGCTGTTTTATATATTCTAGGAAAAATATTTACAAGAGATAAGAAATCTATACAAATTTTGTATACATGATTTTTTCGTCAACTTTTCAGATTACATACAGTACTAGTCTTCTGTAGTAGTTATAGATATTTAATTTTTATTTATCTTCCTATCATTTGCATGTTCTGATAACCTATTATTAATAACTTTTTTGATTGTGTTTTGAGTGTATTGTGAATGATAGCGTTAAAGGAATGCAACAGTTATGCCTTCGTAACCAGCTCACATTTGTACTGAAGGGGAATGGTCCCTAGCTTTAGGAAATCAAAGTCTGTCAAGTTATGGCAAATATGCCATTTGACATTTTCTCAGTGGTGTTACAAAACTGTCACTGAAGTAACTGCTCCAGGAATGCATCCTGGCTGAGTGTGTTGATGAGACAGTAATTTGTCACAAAGGTTTACACAGTTGATGTGGTATAACAAGGATGAGTGTGTTCTGTGTGTCGTGCCAAGCAGCTGACTTACCTTCAACAGTCTGGTCATATTGACAGCCTACAGTCTTGCTGCTTTATATTATTTTCCAATGAGGTATAGTTAGCTGCAGCCATTACAAGATATGATGCTAATTAAGCAACGAACAGTTGTAGTGTAAATAACATGTGAAAGTCAAACAAGGTAGAGCCACAAAGAACACAGCCCCTGAGAACGTTTTTAGCTAATTTACAGTGTGTGCCTCATGTACTTGCATTCATCCAGTCAAAGTTCATATGAAGTAGCAAATAATTTCATGGATCTCCCACTTCCTTAACTTCCTCCGTTCCTGCTGTAGTGAAGAATCACATTTGATGACCTCATCCCTCCCTCCTGTCCCATTCAGTGGTGCAGGCAGGAAAGGATAGAGGCCCTTGGAAGGGAGATATACCAATCTTTTTATATCCGTTTATGGTGCCACTTTTCATGATATATCCATTGAATATTTAAAAAACATGAACTGAAAGGTTTTGGCGAAAATAGATGGATCTAGACAAAATACAACAGGTGGCACTTCAACTGGAATTTAACCACTTTCTCTATAAGACAGCAGTGATAGTTTTAGTGGCAGTAGTTTACCTGATCCTTGAAATCTTAACCTTCTGTCAAATTGTGGCATACCTATGTACTACCTCCACGTTTCACACACTGTTCCCTCTGTGAACTCCTTCTAAGGGAAGGACCAGGACATAACAGTATCAATATATCCTTTATCAAGCATATCAAATATCTCTGAAGCTCTGTTTTATTGGTGAACTCCCTGCGAGAGGTGAAATCTACTTCCTGCAAGTGGCAAAAGAAATTAATCAAAAAGAACTGAACCTTATTAGATTTTGGGGCTTGAGTAGTGTGTGAATAGTTGCCTTGACCCATATACTTTGTCTTTTCCTATGACTTTTTTTTTTTTTAATCTGATGCCTAACTGTGTTCACTACTGGCAAAGTAATGATGATGGTGATGGTTATGAGTGGCAGCACATTCAAACCCTTCTAATCTTGCAAGCTTTAAGTTGGTAATAGATTCCCAATGTTATTTTACACTGTGGTCTCTGTGGTTCCATTTATTGTATATCCATCCATTATAGTTTTATATACATATCTATCTATCTATAGTCTCTGATGTCTTGTTCCCTCAAGGAACGCCCCTTAGGGAGATGGCCAAGGCAGAAAAGCCTCCGCCTCTCCCTATCTACACACATTATTCATAAATAATTAAGTAAAAATGTATAAGACGTAACATATTAGCTTTTTTAAAGCAAAGTTAAGCTGTAGTTGACAAACACAGAATCATACATGTATACTTTAATAATTGCATCTCAAATACCTGTGAATGTAAACATTGTTTGCTTGAGGACAATGATTGAAGTTCCTTGTGTCCTGGTCTTTCCATCTCGTGTAAAGAACAATGACTTAATCATTTAACATAAAAAAAACCTTAATAACACTGGTTTGATATGTACTTCTTAAACGTATACTTGGCAGGTACTTAAGTATACTTTAGTGCTCACCTGATGGTTGGGGTTTTTTCATTAATTAATTGCAGTTATTTTTTTGTATATTTTTGTATCGGTAAATAATATTTGTAGCCCTTCCTGTTATAACTAATTTTAAAAAAATTTGATTTACTTAATTTTTGCCTTAACCTACAAACACTGCTGGATGATGTCACAACTCACTTCTATCTCATCTCGGCTGATATTATTCTCTTAAAGTGCTATTTGGATGCTGCAGAAATGCATAAAGACAATGCTTTGTTACTGAGATATAGAATAATTTATATGGAGCTGATAATTTAGAATAGTGTTGGATGTGTTTGTATTTTATAAAATTTTGTATGAAAATAACTTAGCAAGGTTTAATGCTAGAAATATTTTTTGTTTTGTTAGACAGTATTGAATGGCCAGATATTCTGTAACTATAATTCAATCCTTTGTACTGCTTCAAGTAAAAACTCATGGGAGTTTTTCAAGTGATAGAACAGATGTTGGTATGTTTTTAAGTTTCATTTTTTCAAGTTTTCAATAGCAGGCATTCCTAACTTATGGTAAATGTGCATGGAGCCATGAATGAGGATACACAGAGTGTGTTGGTGTAAGCTGTAAGCTGTGTCGTGATGCTTAAATGATTCCAATGCCTGTGTTTCACCACGTGAGTACACGAAACTCATATTGCATTAACTACAGGATTGGCAAAAGGCCACCAAAGAGAGGAAGGGGTATGTAGGTGAAGGTGACTGCTCCTAAGGACTTTTTGACCCAGAAAGTCTGGAACCAGTGCCACGGCAACTTGGTGTGTGTGGTGAAAGAAAGATGGAGGCAGCTGTCATGGTGGGAGGGACTCAGTGTGTGTGGGTGATGAAGGTACTGGAGGGTTTACAATCAGGGAAAGAAAGAAAAATTTTGTTACTGTCACTGTTATTGTTGTTTCCTTGCCTTGCTAAGTCTTCCCATGCCATAATGTTTGTAATGAGGATTAGAATCTAGTTCAATGTGTTCAATAATATGCAATGAATTTACTTAAAAGGAACTGAGAAACAGGTATTAGAGTGTAACCTAAGCCTGAATTACCATACTTTATGGCTTATAAGATGCACTTTTTTCCTAAAAAATACCCTGAAAAATAACCATGTGTCTTCCAAGACTCAGTACTTACCTGTTACAAGTATTTTGAATACCATAACACATTAAAACCAACTAATATTGTTAACAAGTGAGAAAAAAAAGAAATGTATATGAGCATATTTACTCATGTCAGCCTGTATTGTGTGCTAGTGTTGATGTATTATCTGCTACGTCAAAGCATAAAAGGTTTGCTCACACTCTTATGTTGTGAAAAATATCATTTACCACCAGGCTGTCAAACGTATCACAAGATCTTTACAGTCCTGGAAATTATCACCCTTGGCGAATTCATCAAAATAATTTACTTATACTATCGCAGACGAGCTAGAAGTTGTACGATACGCCAAAGAACATGGGAACAGAGCACCAGAAAGACACTTTGGATCACACCCTACCGAGAAAATGATTCGTCAATGGAGGAAACAAGAAGAACTGAGTAAAGTTGGTAATGGGACGAAGCACAATTTATGTCGTTTTCATTTTTTCTTGGAAATTTCTTTCCAAAATCAGGGTGCGTCTTCCAAGATGCAGCGTCTTATAAGCCGTAAAATACGATAAGCATTTTCAAACCATTGGGCTCATCCTCCCAAAAGAGGTTTGGGTGGCTCTGTGGTACAATACTCATCTCAACCCTAGCTCAACTATATGGTCTACAGTTACCTAGTTTGAAGGGCTTATTTAATCACCTTTTAATCATCCTTCCAAAATCTAATTAGAGATTGTGTAGCTTAACCAACTAACGTTTAACAATGCTAATGCCAAAAACATTGTCATCTCTAGGTTCTGCATGTTCTTAAAATTTCAGATTCATTATACAATTTGGTTTGATTTGAAAATTTTTGCATTGTTTGTTCAATACAGAAAGTCATCAGTGACTATTATTGTGGCAGCCTCAGTGGTGCAGTGGTTAGCAAGTCTCACTACAAATCCGCTGGCCCGAGTTTGATCCCGGGCGTAGGCAGTTGGCACACAGCTCACCCAACTGTTCATCCTCCCAAAAATAGGTACCTAGGGAAACATGGGGAAGGTAAACTGTGGAAACTCGAATGTCACAGTGGCCCTGTGCCCTAAGGTAACGGATTAATTTCCACCACAGGCTCAAAGGCCCATGTGACGCAAGATGAGTGCTTGCAGCTATGTGCGACTACAGCGTATGCCCCCACTTTACCTTACTACCTTACTGTACAAAACTTACAAAACATACTATTAATCAACCCGAATTAGGTAGCTATAGACCATATAGTTCTGTTAGGGTTAACGAGAAAGCGCTACTCCTATCACCAAGAAGCTACTGTGAGCCAGGATCGAACTCACAACCTTTAGGCCACGAGCTGAGCACTTTACCACAAAGCCCCCAGTCCTATGATGTTGCTGCTCCTCAAAGGTTACAGTAAAATAAAAGCAGCTGCATTTCTGAATTCCTGATACATTACTGTAGTGAGAATCTGAGTTGCATGGAGGAAAATTGTTTTATTCAAAATAAGAACTCTCCCTCCTTCCCTGTGCATGTTATTGGTTAACTGATGGATAAAGCCCACTTCATCCTCTTCCTGACGCAGTGTCAAGACTGGGGACTGTTCAGGGAGAATACACGTGATTGGTAGTTACTGATAGAAGGCAAGGTGTGTCCATTAGTCACACTAAACAAACTTGGTGATAATTTGTTTCCGACTTCACCTACGTGTGTTATGTATAAATTGTATTAAGTTTGTGATGCAATGATAAGATATGGAGGTAAATGAGGAGGATGAAGTTGATGATAGAATCTCAAAACTACGTAATGATATAAACAAGCACAAGGCGAGATTTATACTGATGTAAGGGAGCACTGTTAACAGTGGATGTTTAAGGTAAAGAGGACAGCAGGAAACTATGTGGTGATGATTACTCTGTGGACATGGTGCTTGAGGATGTGTTTGTATTGTCATTTCAGGGGATGAATGACTGACCTTGTATTTCTGTTAACATTGTAAAATTTAGCTGCTGTACCTGTTTTAATAATGAATAATTTATAGTCAAAGGAGGTCTTTCATTATGTAAATAATTATTCCCCTCAGTGGTGCAGTTGTTAGCACGTCTGACTACGAATCCGCTGGCCTGAGTTTGATCCCGGATGAAGGCAGGCGACGCACAGCTCACCCGCTGTTCATCCTCCTAAAGGGATTGGTTGATAAATGAGTACCTGGGTGAAACCTGGGGAAGGTAAACTGGAAAGTCGGATGTCACAGTGGTCTTGTGTCCAGGCGTAACAGATTAATTTCCACCACAGGCTCAAAGGTCAATGTGACGGGAGATTAGCGCCCGCAGCTACAACGTGTGACCCCAATTTACCTAAATCTACTACAACACCCTCCTGTGTTGTAGTAGATTGGTTATCTACTACTTCGTTATTTTTGGCATGTGTTCCTGAGCCAAGTTTTGGTCTCTGGACTTGTTGAAGTCTATTATTATTATTATTATTATTATTATTATGACACCATAACCAGGATGTCACTCCATCCAGTCAAGAAATTGTATTTGATCACAGTGAAAATTAACATGTTGAGTGTCAACAGCTTCGTTTATTTTCATGGGATAATGAAAGTGTAGTGTTATTGGAAATATATGACTGCTTCACTTGCAGCCCATCTGAATATCGGCTAGCAGCAAAAACCACCAAGGAGATTGCTGAATATCAAACAAAACCGTGGAAGTGGCCATTACTGCAAAATACCTACAGGATCAATAATACCAATAGGTAGAGTGAATATTTTGTTTCTAAAATATTAAAGATATTGCTTACAAAAGGTTGCAAAAATATATTCATTATTGATAACAACTTTGGTTACTTTAGCTTTTATATATTTATGCAATAATAAGATGTCGTACACATGTAATGCAATTAATTACAGTAAGATCACAAATTCAGGCTGAAAATAGAATAAATTGAAATTATAAGTCGTCGGCAGTTGTATTTGCCAGTGGAAATACGAGCACCTTTGTTGCCAAAAATATTAACTTAACATAATCTAGGCCCAGAAAAACCTGGTTAACTTTATGAAAGCCAAACATGCTCAAAGTTGAATTTGTATACTAATATATATATATATATATATATATATATATATATATATATATATATATATATATATATATATATATATACAGTCCCCAACATTTTAGTTTGCTGGATGAAGGGCTGGCAAATTGTAATGGCGTAAACTGTACCTCCACCCAAGACATGGTACAGAATATGCCAGTGCAGTTTGCCAGCCTCAGGCACTGACACTAGTAATCATTAAAGGATGGGTGTTAGGGGTTCTTGTCGGGTTGTCATCTCATGCTGCTATAGTTGTTGGTGCTAAATATTTTCCATTCTATCTCCCTAACAACTTACCCCCTTACTTGCCTCGGCATTTAATAAATTTTTTTGCTTTATTATGGGCAAGAATAAGACTGCCTTGTGATATTATTTTGTACTTATTGGTCTGTATGAGCTGGAGCACCAAGGTGGTGGGAGTGTGGGCACACCACTCCATAACTTGCCCAAGAAAGGCTAGAAAAACTACAAGTTATGTCACAATCCTTGTTTGTCTGCAAGGAAGGTGAAGGAAAGTAACAATTGTTGCAACACAGGTCTCTGAGGATTGTGTGCCGATTCTTTTTATTGCCTCGTGTACAGAAACAGTTGCCCTTGTGACAATCCTATTCTAACCTGAGAATAGATATGTAGAATGCATTTTGCAAAGAAACATGAACTGTGGAGTAGGACACAGCAGCAATGTTCAGTGGAGTGACGAGGCAACATTTACCGTAGTTTTTAAATGTGGTCAGAATGCGTATTGCGAGATGCAGTGAACCCCTGGGCCCCTTGTACATCTCTGGCATGGTAAGGCACCAAAGTTTCTTTATGGTATGCAGTTGTTTTTCTTGCTATGGTACTAGTGAACTAGTAGTGTTGCCAAAGAAGTATTCCTACCTGGAACTCCTGTGTGATTACCTATCCAGCTCATTTGATAACTGTCATCAAATAACAAGGATATTCAACACAACTCTTGCGGAACAGAAATGTTTCATTTTTGAAGGTACTTATATATATATATATATATATATATATATATATATATATATATATATATATATATATATATATATATATATATTTACCAGGCTATTATTCTCCTAAAGATGGGTAGACAAGACAAGGCAAACCAGGGTTCATGGAGACATTACCCTCCCCTCACCCTCTGTGCCTTGTATTTTCGCAGGCGAGTATACAGAGGAGGGGCTTCCCAGACCTCTCGCTCCGTCTCTTTCGTCGCCTTTTACGAACCACATGGGTTATGGTGGTGGTAGAATTCTTGTATTCCTATCACAAGGCTACTTTTATCCATGATTAATGACATAGGGTTGGAATCTGCAAACTACAATGACAAGGACTGTATCATTAATAACCATTGGAAGTAATGCTACAGCCATGAAATTGATGTAATATGACTAAATTTCTGACTTACAAAAATCCAATTTAATATTTGGCGGTGTCTTACTGCAAATCATTTACATATGTTGCAGATAATAATGTTTTGAAAAAAATATAGTTATATATATATATATATATATATATATATATATATATATATATATATATATATATATATATATATATATATATATATATATATATATATATATCACTGGTTGAAGGTGCATGTATGGTAAACAAATCAATACTTACTCCTAATCACTTGGTTTGTGTACATTATACCCATAAGAGACTCAGTTGATATGTTTTTAGATCTGGTTTTCATTTTATTAATCGTAGCAAAAATTTTTTCAACACTAGCAGTAGCATTAGGTAAAGACAATAATTTTAGCATGAACTCCGAGAGATTTGGACACATGAGAACATTGTCTATCTGTCTTGCTTTGCTCACTGTGTCCCAGAATAGTTCTGGCCTCATACTGGAATTCACTGGTAGACTATCCAGCATGTTCCTCAGCAACCTCCACTCACTGTCCACTATTTGAATGTCTGGGGTTGCAAGGTTTTCAAAATTACAAATCAAATCAATTAAAGATGGAACATTCTTTTCAATGACCACTTTAGGATTGAGGTTCTCCAAAGATTCTAATATATGAGAACCATAAGGAAATCGTTTGTATATCTGAGAAACGCTCTCAATCAAGAATTCCAAACAGTTCATTCGAAAATCTTGAAGATCTTCATTTTGCAGCAGAGATGAATTTGTGATTTCCATCTGTACTTTGATCCCTAAATACATATCTTCCATAGGCTTGAAATTTAATTGGTCTCTATACTTTATGTCTTTTATTAATGTTGATTTGACATAACTGTCGTCAAGATAACACTCAAAGATAGCTTTCAATGCCATACCAACGGCATTATGTAGAACATGGATCTGAGTGGACTCGCTTTGCATATGTCTATCCAGATTATCAAAAATTGGCAACACAAAGTCTAGGAACATGAGATACAATTTAGTTACTGGTATGCTCAGTCTCTGGAGGATTGTTTTGGGAGCCTCAAGTTTGTCAACTAAAGTAGCATCAGTAAAATATGATTTAAGAGCATCATATTTTTCCAGTATTTTTGATACCACCGTATGTACAGACAACCACCTCGTCTGTGCTGAGTGCAGCAGCTTATGTGGTTTGGCACTTGTGAATGGTTCAAATTCTTCAAGCTCCACGTGGTTGGAACTAAACTGAAAATAACTGTAAACATCTCGGGCAAGATCTTCCAGTGAGCGAGGTAACTTGAGGCAAGCACACGATGCACACAAACTAAAGGAGTGAGAGATGCACTTCATAACAAACAGGTGAGGGATATCTTCCTTCATCAGTGATATTAGGGAATGACAATCACCCAGGATTGCGTTGCCTCCATCGGCAGCAATGCCAATCATATTGTTTTTGTAAGGAATTAAATTTTTTCTAAAGAAATCAATCACATTATTGTACAGTGAGTTGGCTGTGGCCTCTTTCATTGGAATAAGGCCAAGAAAGGCATCAATTACTGAATAATCATGTAACACTCGAACAACCATACTCAAATGTTTCTCTAAACCTCTCTCTGTAGACTCATCAACCACCAGGGAAAATTTGTTCACCCTTAACAGTTGCATTAGCTCTTCACACCCTTCCTTGCCAAGTACATTATTTATCAATAGTACCATGTCATTACCTCCACAATCCAGATTTTGTGAAACAATAGAATCTGGACAGACATTCCCAATTAGTTGAATAAGATGATCTGCAGTGTCTACAGATAAGCCATGTCTGGCTATGAATGAAGCAATTTGAAGCTTAGCTTCGTGTAATCTCGAGGTCAGCAACCGTGGGTTTTCTTTATCCCTCGGTTTAGTTTGAAATTTTGAGAATGAATTGATCTCAAGGGTCAAAGGACTTTTCTGGATATCTTCCAGTTCCTCCATGGATGTTTGTATGTGCACAGTATTCATGGGCATATCCACAGCAGCCATGGAGTAGCCCTGTCCAGGCATGTAAGCAGTGATGCAGTGTTCACCTTGCTTTGGCTTACAGGACAACAGTTTTTGGTCAAATTCTGCCTTGGCAACTTTGTGTTTTTTGTTTCTTGCATGCCTCTTTAGGTCCATTTTCCCGGCACTTATTCTGAGTTCAACGTCACACGGAATACAGTGGGCATAGTAGTCACCCTTTGGACTGGATGTCACCCAGCCCTCTAGTACTGGATCTTTTTCAAACAAATGGGAATACCTTTGATAATACCTTTTCTTTTTAGCCATTTTAGAGTCTTTCTCAGCCACTGGCAGCTTCACCGTGGCTATGGGCTGGTCTTGTCCCAGGACATAGGCTGTAATGCAGTTGTCACCTCCTTGTGATGCCTGCACATTGGCTCGGTGTTTCTTCATTTCTGAATGTTTCCTAAGGTCAGCTTTGCCTGCGGTTATCTTAAGGTGAGCACCACAAGGTATGCAGTAAGCATATGAACTTCCTCTACTACTTGACTTAACCCAACCACTCAAATATGGATCGTTTTCAAATTTTCCTGAGTACCTCTGCAGATATTTCTTTTTTTTCTGAAAGACTTTAGGCTTTTCTTCTTCTTCCTCTTCTTCATCACTATAGCCGTTAAACTCAGTTGTATTGTGTGGACTCTTTATTTCCCTGAAAGTAGTAGTTTTCCTCTTCATATCCTGGTTGTCACCTTCATATGGGATGCCTTTCTTCAAGTCTGTTTCTTCTCCTGAGATGTCTCTTTCACTCTCTCTGTTCATTCTGACATATCTGTAAAAACAAGTACATTTCTCAATACTATGAACACAGTTTTTTAATACTGAAAATGCGTTTATAGTTAAAATAAATCTGTAATAATACGTGACAGCTAAGTGATCAAGAAAATTCATTTACAACTCTACCATTCAATTA
Source organism: Cancer borealis (assembly GCA_036785275.1). Classification (NCBI taxonomy): domain Eukaryota; kingdom Metazoa; phylum Arthropoda; class Malacostraca; order Decapoda; family Cancridae; genus Cancer; species Cancer borealis. Next base: position 25,455 of record JAXIVD010000268.1, on the reverse strand, counting down.
TCTTCAATGCTTTATCATTTATCCTTTAAAAGTTTAGTTACATTTATTACCCAATCATCCTAACTTTGATGGTGACCTTAGCAGAGTGAGGCTCAAAGGTGGTGAAGGTTCCTCAAGAGATGTTTAGTCTATCAATTTTCTGGAAGCACTATAAATAAATATACTATCTGGCTGAGGCACACACAGGTTATTCCTTTGGACCTTTCGTTCTTTATTTGTCGGTCCTACCTTGTATGGCTCATAGGGAAAGGTCATCCAGGTAAGAAATCCAGGTAAGAGTATCTAGAAGCATACAGGAGTTACAAGATGGATAATTCAAAATCTCCAACACCTACAAAAAAAAAAAAAAAAAAAAAAAAAAAAAAAAAAATATATATATATATATATATATATATATAGCATGCCACCAGTGATTGAGTTTTAGACGTGGCTAGTTGAGTGTTGTAGACTTGTAATAAGGTAGGATCAGGTTACAAAAGGTTCAGTTCAGTTAATTTGAATGAATGAATTAAAAAAAAAAAAAAAAAAAAAAAAAAAAAAAAAACCGGGCCCTCGGAGATGAGCAGCAGGCGAGGCGAGGTAAGCTGGATGCATGATTCCATATATTAACCAAAAAAATCCCATACATGCCTGTCCCCCGCCACGGTACCAGTTGACACCCTTGAACAGTGCCTGGCATGGACTGGCACTCCGTCACCTTGGCACTACACGCCTTGCTAGCCTTGTACACCACACCAGGCGGCGGCGGCACACACACACACACACACATGCATACACACACACATGCATACACACACACACACACCCTCACTGTGGTCATCGTCACTTGAGCAGGTAAGCAGAAGGCGTGACAGTCCCACCACTGCAGCAGGTGACAGTAACCCTTGCAGCAGCAGCCACACGTGTATCACCGTGCTCGCCTTGCTTGGCCCTGACAGGTGAACGTGACACCCTTGTAGTGCCGCCCAAGCTGGTGCAAAGTGACTACCTGTGTGCTCAGTGTTCACTCCTATCGTATTGGTGCGTTCAGGGTTACTGTCTGTCTGTCTGTGGTGGACTGTTTACTTGTCGCCGCCAGATGTCGCGTGACCTTCCTCGCCTGTAGGTTTGGCAGCGGTGCGCGGCGTGACGTCACTACGAGGCAAGACGATGGCGGACGGGACGTGCGGCCCGGAGTCCTCGGTGCCCGCCAAACGACCTAGATTGGACTTTCCCGACGAAACTTCCTCTCATCAATACGATGGTGACTTCCATTGCTTCGCAGGAACCTCAGAACTTCTTACAGGTAAGCGAAAATGGTGGCAACAAATTTATAAATTCGTTTAAAGGAGGAAGTATTTTGGCGGGGCCAGCCAGGCGGAGAGGCAAAGATGGCGGCTGCGCGCGCAATGGTATATTCCTATTTTTAAGGTGTTGGAAACATATCAGTGGCTTGTGGTTCATAGATTCCCTCCTCCCCACGGATTTTTGTCTCCTTGGTAGCACGGCTTATATTAATTTGATAATATTTAGTGAAATGTCAAAAACTGATCAATACGCCCACTTAAGTCATTAAGAAACAACAAAGGAACAGGTGAGCATCGGGTTGAGGACTGCGGATGGATTGGATCCGTTGTATGATGCAATGTGTGGGCTGCAGTGCGATGACACTCGCCCTAAAAGGGGTTGGATCTCTATTTACAATATGAATCACAAACCTTATAGATTAGCAGCGGGCATTTAAAGGCAGCTTTGATTTTATACGCATTTGTGACCATTATTAGCCGAGTGATGATGGAGACACTCAAACCTTCACAGCAATCTGTCATGTTGGTGGAATAAAGGTTGAAGCGAATAGGACTTTGTTGTTTTACGTATTGGGCTTCACTTACATGTTACAAACACGTCGGATGGTGAAGCTGTATTGTGTTGATATAGTAGAACAATGAGTTGACTCATAGAAATAGAGGACAAGTTAAATGTCAGGTCGGTGCATCACAATACTATATTTTAGAACCACTATGAATTCCTAATAAGAACAAGGGTAAAACTATACAATCACTACTCCACCCCTTTCTGTTTTCTCTTCTTCCCTACATATTATACATAGTGTACTCAACACATCTGTGAAGGTTTCAGGTGGGGGAAACCATTATTTACCTCGCAAAACGTCTGAAGTTATGTTAGGTTGGTTAAGTTAGATTGAGTTATGGTTAGGTTAAGGTTGTTAGGTTAGGTTACAGTTATGTTATGGTTATGTTAAGGTAGGTTAGGTACGGTTCAGTTATTTTCGGTTATAAGATTTTTACATTTTATTACCCGAATCCAAAAAAAAAATCTAAGGTTGAGAATATAAACTTTAGGGTAATAAAATAAATTTTTTTTATATAACCGAACCTAACTGAACCAAACCTAACCTAACTTAACCTAACCATAACATAACCGTAACCTAAGCTATCAGCCTTAACCTAACCATAACTCAATATAACCGAACCAACTTAACATAACATAACATAACTTCAAAGACGTTTTGCGAGGTAAATAATGGTGACCACCGCCTGAAATCTACACGGATGTGTTGAGTACACTATATATAGTATGTAGGGAAGGAGAGAAAATAAAAAGGGATGGAGTAGTGATTGTATAGTTTTACCAGAACAAGTGATACTTGAATTGTCATCGATGTCCAACTCTCGATGACAAGCGGGCCAACAGTTAGTGTCAAAATTATGTTCTTGGTAAATTTGTAGAACATCTCCGAACCGATCTTTACGATATTTTAGTACTGTTCAGGACACATATTGTACTGAACATTAGTATTCATTAATGCTATTCTTCATCAGTGTTGAGGCAATCATAAACTTGTCTTTTGAAAGCATCACATTTGCATGAAGGAAAAATCAAGACTATTGCTGTTATGATGTGTGCTTTTCTTAAATCCAGCCACTGTTTTCCAGGAGGCTGCAGCAATCCCACTGAGTTCACCCTGACCTCAGACTCGGGCTTCAATGAGCTCACACCCCCCCAGAGCCTAGAAGACGACCTAACCACCCCGTAAGCCTTCACCACCACATATACTGTGTTCATATTATATTTTCAGCCTAAGTTATGTAGAGGTAAGCCTTTGATTGTATAGCAGTAAGTATTCTCACAATAATTTCACTGGAGCTCATTGTATTTATAGGCTGTTAGCTGTTTGACAGTGAATATTGGCCCTTTTGATCATTTTACATAACCGCACAAATCATGGGGTTCAAACTAGGTTTTCTATTCTTAACTTTGAGTAAACTCTAAGAAAATTAAATGCATTCAAACAGATAAGAGTAGATCCTGTGGGTCCAATAGGGGACAGGATCCAATGGAGACTCCTATATCATAGTTACCATCCCATTGAGGGAATTTCAAAGAACAGGCATCAGCATAGGTAGATAGAGTTGTCTGTTTTGATATAGTACATTTATTGATATTTTTCTCGTGTCTTGTCTAAGAGCTTTAAGAATGCACAAGGAATTTTGATTCTTCACATAGTAAATTTTATACAATCATTAATGTGGAGAATTTTGTGTATATTTATACCAATGACGAAGGATGCATAAGATAAAGAGTGATAAATAGACATGATTTAGATAGCAGTTTTGTATAACCTTAGCACACAAGGTTGACTTTGATTATGTAGCAAGTTTGGTTCATTCAGTGGTATGTTGCATTCAGCAGTGTGTTTGATTTGTACAGCGGAACAAACTCCACTCAAGGGGATGCTACCTGCCAGCTGGAGAACCACCTTAGTAATGACACCAATGATAGCATGGTTGTGCATGACAACTCCCTCAGCTGGCCGCCAGACATCACCAACGGCACGGAAGAAGATGACGATGATGATGAAGATGAGGAGGACAGACAGTCAGTGGCCTCTACCACCTCCAACCTTAGTGGATTATCTGAACTCTCTAACTTCTCAGGGAAGGAGTGGAAGCCGTGTGCTGGTGAGTTGGTGATGCTTAGTTTCTATTGACATAATGTGAGATGTATATAAAAATTATGGTCAGGCAGGTGCTACTACAAACATTAAGAAGAGTAATAATTTTTTTTTCTTCTCTTCAATTAATGTAAAGGATGTGCTTAGCAGGAATTTTTTTTTTACATCTTAGCCAAGTGTTGACAGTGTGTTAATATGTCAGACAAGAGTTAAGTCAGGTGAGGAGGGTCTCAGTGATCGTAGAGTTTGATAAATATAGCTCATGAATCATATATTTAAAAAAAAGAGGTTTTATCCAAAGAAAGGCATAGGTAAGGAGTTTTTTTGTCTTGGAGGAAGTTTTGAGAAGGAGCAAAATATCAAATATAGTCATAATAATCAAGGCATGTATTGGGTAGGGAAGTAAGTCATGTGGGTAAGCTAAATTATGGACAGAATTTTTCCTCTTTCTCTCATCTTAACTGTCCACAAGAATAATAATGATGGTGGTGGTGGTTGCAGGCCCCATGTCGTGGGTGCAGACACAGATGCTTCGTGGCGTCAGCCCTCGCACCATCCTCACCCGTGTGTTGGGCGCCACGGCCAAGATCCCAGAAGGAGTCAATGATGTCACACTGTGGCGCCTCATTGTCAATATGCTGTCCGAGCCGCCGCGGAGGGAGAAGCTGCGTCACATTAACACCATAGAAGATGTTGTGAGGTTAATCAAGTCATGTCGGAAGGTCATCGTATTGACTGGTGCTGGGGTAAGTAGAATGATCTTGGTGTGTGTGTGTATATATGTGTGTGTAATGTAAAAATTGGGTGCAGATGGAAGGTGGGTTAGGTGGTTAATGAAAAGTTTTTAAGAGTGTAAGAAAATGCTTTAGAAGGAATTGAAGAGAGTGTAGAAGAGATGGTCTGGGAAAGAAGAATTGTAGGATGATGATTCAGAAAGTTGCTGCAAGGAAGAGATGGGCAATGTATTTTGAGAAATGCTGAAGGTAGAGTGGGATAGGGAGGCTGAGATTGGTTTAAGGGAACGGAGAAAGGAATGAATTGTTGAGGAAAGGAGAAAATGTGAGTCAGTAAGTTGCATGTAAGGTTTATAGTTGGGTGTTGATAAGGGAAATTAGAGAGGGAGCAGAGGGAGTGATTTGTGAGGAGCAGTGTGGCTTTAGAAGAGGGAGGGAATAGGTGGATCAAGTGTTGGCTGTGAGACAGATATGTGAGAAGTATTTTGGTGAAAGGTGAAAGCATGACAATGGCTAAGGAAGTGTTGTTGACTGTTTTTAATTATATGTGTTAGGTGTTGTTGAGGATAGCATGACTTCCCCTTCAGGTGGTGACTGTAAGTTTTATTTCAGGTGTCTGTATCTTGTGGTATACCTGACTTCAGGAGCCGTGATGGGATATACGCCCGACTTGCGGTAGACTTCCCTGACCTGCCAGACCCCCAAGCCATGTTTGACATTCACTATTTCCGGCGAGACCCTCGTCCCTTCTTCAAGTTTGCACGGGAAATATACCCGGGCCAATTTACTCCTTCTCTGTGTCATAGGTGAGTAGATGGCTGTCCCACTCTGCCTCTCAGAGTATTTTTTGTAAGGTGGTGATAGGGTGAGGACTTAGTAGTTTTACATATGTTTTATTTGAATAATAGTTAATGAGCGTCAGCTGTGTAAATATAATCTTGCTGGTGATGATGATCTTTGGACTTAGGTGGTAACTTTTCTGTCCTCTGTCAAGTCTTTAGAGCAAGGAAATAGACAGTAATTGGAATTTCAATGTGGTAGGGAGTCATGAAATATTTTGTCAAAACTGAGGCTTGATTAGGAGAATTTTTTGAACCTCTGCTGTAGAGTGAGTGATAATCTGCTACCTCAGGAACTTGATGTTATACCTACCATGACTGATGAAAGCCATACTTGACTCATAGTTGAATGGCTGTACTAACATTTTTACCTTTATTCATGATAATTTGAAAAATGATCACTTTACTTTTCATTCAAGTTTTAAAAGTTTTATAGTGTGCTGTTAAATTGTACATGTGCAATTTTCTGAATGTAATTTTCATTTTCAGGTTTATTCGTCTAATTGAGCAACACAACAAATTATTAAGAAACTACACTCAGAATATTGACACTTTAGAACAAGTGGCTGGGATATCAAATGTCATTCAGTGCCACGGTAAGTTGACACTTGGATTACTATTGAACATTTTGTTAATCCTGTCATATACATATGAGATAAATAAGTTGTTTTGACATCTATAGTGTTGTGCTTTATAAATACTGAAATATTACTGAAACTAACCTCCTAGAGTCCTACTGATGAGTCTACTTTCCACTTTCAGGATCCTTTGCCACAGCCACTTGCCAGAGGTGTGGCCGCAGAGTTGATGCTGAGGCCATAAAGGATGACATATTTACCCAGCGCATCCCCATATGTACTCAGTGTGAAGGAAGTGAAGGGGAGGAGGAGGAGGAAGAAGAGAGGGAAACACAGAACAACCCCCAGACCAACTCCCAGGAGGAGGGTCCAATCCCCCAGGAAGACCCACCTCATAGCAGCATACACTTAATGCCGCACAGACCACCAGGTACGTTGGAATATCATTATTATAATGTCACCAGTACTTGCATGTATCAATGTACCGGTGAAGACTTGTACAACAGCAGATGAGTGTTCAAGATTATAATGAAAAAAATTGTAGGAAAAAATAAAGAGTGTTGAAAGTGAAAGGGATGTAATACTGTGAAAGGGTGATCAATGTTGGAACTTTAGGATATGCAATGGTGACATGAATGAGTGTAAAGGAAGGAGATAGTATAGTATTAGAAAGAAGATTGTCAGCAATTAGTGATCTGAAATGTAGGAATGAAGCATAAATGGCATACCAGCTAGCTCGGGTTATGAGTACCTTGATCTACGAGGCTTAATGGAAGTGTTAGATGGTTGGCCTCCGCCTGTTAGTAACGCAGTATGATTTTTAAAAGTGATGCCTTGTTTCTTGTTGAAAGGCTCATGCTGTCTGCGGAAGCTCCTTGTGCATATAACTTTGGAGTCCCGTCGAGGATAGTGTTATGGCAGTATGTGGGTGATCTTTGGAAACTCGGCAGTTTTACCCAAGAAAAGTGGTCAGCTCATGCTGGGACTCGAACTCAGGATTCTGAGCTTGTCTACCCGACCACTAGCCACAAGGTCCCACAAGGTCCCATGCCACATCCTTCGTACACACTTTGATTGCTCTCTCACCCTCCAATATTGTCACACCACATGTTCCTCTCCGATATTAAGACACATGAACCTCAGTGTAGATTTTTGTTTTCAGATTCTCCAATATACACACCTCAGCCCATCATGAAGCCAGACATAGTGTTCTTTGGTGAGGGACTCCCTGATGAGTTCCATGACAAGATGGCTGAGGACAAGGATGAGTGTGACCTCCTCATTGTGGTGGGGTCTTCCCTCAAGGTCCGACCTGTGGCCTTGATACCCAGTAAGTATCAACTGAACATGTCATAGTACACAAAGCTGCCTCTTGCTCTTAGTGGCAGACTGATTATTATTAAGTAGTTGCTGTAACATTCGAGTACTATGTAATTATTTATGACATTGTTTGATAATGTATGAATGGCAGTTTCTATGAGTGAGCTTACTCCTTTGATTTTCAATTTGTAACCTCACACATCACTTCTCAGTGTGAAAAGTAGGCTTAGGCTGATGATTATTTGATTGTGCTGTCGGTGCACAAACATTTCACAACCAATATAGCTGAATATCACAAGCTGTGAATAATTCTCTGTGTTTTCTGCTCAGCCCAAATTTGAATTACTTACATAAACCTTTTTGACATACATGTAATGTATTATTATGTTAATTTTTCAGTTATGCATCGCCTATAACGCTCATGTAATTGATGCTTCCTTTCAGGTTCACTTCCCTCACATGTGCCTCAAATATTGATTAACCGTGAGCCCCTCCGTCACCTCACCTTTGATGTGGAACTACTAGGAGACTGTGATGTTATCATAAATGAACTGTGTGACAGGTAGGGTTCTGGCCAAGCCACAGGTTGGACTACTTGCATGGGAGAGTTGATTTTAGTGTAATCTTTTCACCATTCATTACTGAAAGGAATAAGTATGGGATGCAATATCATGTGTTCTATTTTCATCCTTTGTAATGCTAAGTTGTTGAGCCCATCATTTTGACATTTTATACTCTGTGTGATAACTAATCTCCTCAAACTTGCTTCTACTATTTCACATTGATTCCTTCACACATGGCATCTGTCTGTACACGTGTGGACTCGACTCCATGTTTGGCAGATTGGGTTATATTGACCTCATACTTCTGTCCTTCATTGCTGACCCATTGCAAATTTATTAAACCTTTACTCATCTAGAAAATATTGGATTACCTCTGTATAGATTAAACTTGTTGCAGTAATATCCCTGCCCATATTATAACATTACTACCTGGTTCCATGTTTCACATTGGCTATTTTTTACAGGTTAGAAAATGGGTGGAGAGACCTTTGCACCCAAGAAACAATGACTGAAATCCGTGAACTGCCACCGAGACCACTTCCACCAACTGTTGTGGGTGTCAGCACCAGCACCTTTGAGGGAGAGGACACTGTACCCATCCCTGGCCCCTCCCTGGTTGCACCCCAGAATGCACCTCACCCCAGGGATGAGAGTGACATTGAGGCGCTGAGGGCTTGCTGGGCCCCAAAGATTAAAGAGACGGTGGCTTCAAGGTTGCCAGGTGAGCAATGAATGTGTCATTTAGTTGATAATGCAAGTTGATATTATCATTGTCATTATCCCTACTATGACCTTGCATTTTCTGTACCAAATGGATTGAGTGGACCCACACTTAGAAAAAGGAAAGCAACAACTAAACAGGTGAAGGAATTTTTTTCATGAAGAAAAGTCACACTTTTCGTTCTATATCTTTGATTCTCTATCTTTCATAGCCATGTTACAAAGGTCACTAACATGTCATATATATATATATATATATATATATATATATATATATATATATATATATATATATATATATATATATATATATATATATATTTTGTTTTCTCTTGAACCTATGATGCTGGTATGCTTGATGGAGGCCTTGGTTGGTTGGTCTCCGCCCGTTAGTAGGGCAGGTTAGATTTTTTTTTTGTGACGCCTCATATCTTGTTGAGAGGCTCATGCTGCCCACAGAAGCTCCTCGATGCATTTTGTGTTGCAGTCCCATTCAAGGGTAGTGTTATGGCAGCATGTGGGTGATCTTTGGAAACTCGGCGGTTTTACCCAAGAAAAGTGGCCAGCCCGTGCCGGGACTCTAAGCTGCATGCTAGCTACTAGGCCTTAGCCTCCCCATATATATATATATATATATATATATATATATATATATATATATATATATATATATATATATATATATATATATATGTACATATATATATATATATATATATATATATATATATATATATATATATATATATATATATATATATATATATATAAATATATATATATATAAATATATATATATATATATAAATATATATATATATAATATATATATATATATATATATATATATATATATATATATATATATATATATATATATATATATATATATTTATTTGATTAATTCATTTATTTACTTTGAATTCATTTATTTAAAAAAAAAATTGTGTTTGTGTGATTTTTAAATAATTAAATATATTTGCACTTTTTTTTTCAGAAAACACGTTCCTGTACACTGGTGGTCACAAATATATATTCCCGGGAGCTGAGGTTTATTATGATCCAGATGATGAATTTGAGGAAACCAAGTCTGTTAGTTCTGACACAGATCTTGAAAATATAGAGGTGAGGGAAGACAGCCAAGAATCTTTTCACAGCACCCACACAAATGGCTCTGCAGAACATTTAAGACTAGATGGAGATTTCACCTCGGAAACGCCACACCTCTCTCCTGAGGATGTTGACAGTCTTTTATCAGCTGCAGACAACGGCCAGAGCCAGGAGCCTGTTGAAGATTGGACTAGTCTTAATGCGAGCCTAGATACATCACTCGACTGTGACCACACTCTGACAGACTATGAGAGAGACAGTGCCCAGCACAGTGAAGACAGTGTTACACAAGCCAATGAGTCAACCAGTAATAGATGTTCTTCTCCGTGTGATCTATGACCTCCCTTAAAAAAAAAAGTGCTGAGGGTGTAAAGTGTTACTGAATGATGTGTCTTCTCATGTACATTATTGATGGCTAATAACTCTGATGTTCTGAAACTCCCAGAGGAAGTTTGTGGAATGGCAACCAGCCTCACAAGAGTGCTTCTGTGATTGCTGTAAATTTCCTTTCTAACTGAGAAAAAGATGAGTCTTTTATACTCATAATAGCATCATCAGTAGCAGCTTTAAATGAAAGTTGTGTGATTAACTCATTATTTAATACCGTCCTTATGTTTGTGTCCTCATGTAAGGTAACATTGAAAATATAGCCAAATGTATAAAGCTAGGCATCAAATAATTATCTTTATAAGATAAAAGCACAATGTGCAATTGCTACTTTGAAAAAAAGGATATACATACTTGCTTTGAACATGTGGATGCGGCTCATGATCTTGCTGGAAAGTCTCAGTTGTACTGCAAGTTATTGTTATGTTCATTATCAAACAAAAATATATTGTAGACTAGGAATAGTGTACGTGTGTGTATATATTATATATATATATATATATATATATATATATATATATATATATATATATATATATATATATATATATATATATATATATATGTATATGTATATATATATATATATATATATATATATATATATATATATATATATATATATATATATATATATATATATATATATATATATATATATATATATATGTGTATTTTTCTTCTTCCAAACTTTCTTTGGTTAGTGTGGAAGTGTGGAATGATCATGGAATGTACAGCCTCAATAGTAGTAGTAATTATGGTGTAGGATAATTGAGTATGTGGTTCCTTGATATATTCTGCTGCACTGTATTCTAAAACACAACATTATTAACATTATTACTAATGAAACCAACTGTGATTCTTTTGTATTTAAACTTGTTTTGCAATGTTAGTTTTTACACAGACTCGTACACAGAATGCAATCGTCCTGCGTTTCATGAATGGAGTGTTTCATTAGCGGTGCAGGGATGCCGTTGTCACTTCTGGGATGGGATACAGATTGGTACAACTGAGACATTACAGCCACAGTATCAAGAGCTTCAGTCTGTGGGAAAAAGGTAACATCTTTAGTTTTCATCTAATACTTGTATGTTGATGGTTGGAGGCTTGAGGCATGTTTGAGTCACAATCTGGGGAAGCACCAAGCAGTATTGATAGCTGAATGGTAACCAGAAACCTGTGGAAAGGCTGTTAACAATATCACTAAGGGGTCCCCAAGTGAAGGGTTGATTGTATTTAATTTTATTATTTTTATTATTTTTGTTCACATCGATATCTACAGTTGTGAGGCTGAGTGCCAGCGGTAGTTAAGTAACTTTGCCCCCGGCCGAGCCTGTCAACTAGCAACTTTAAATAACAGGGTTGTCTCAACTATCCTCAATGTGTTGTTGCTTCACATATTCAGCTCTTTTTCTCTCCTTAATCGAACTGTACCTCTTACTTTTTTTTAAGTTAATTTTTATTTTTTTTACAAAAGCATAAATAGGAAACCATGGCTTGTTTCATTGAAAAAAATTATAGTTTAATTTGAATGGGTGGGAGGTGAGGGTTGTACTAAATAATACACAAAGGACATAATCTTTATTTGAAGTCTAGCATTCAAAACTTGCTATATACGTATTGATATTTCTTCCAATGTGTTCCTAAGCTGTACCATTTGTACCCTTTGGAGGGTTGCAAGGGTTTGCTGATGCACTAGTTCCTCTCCCGAGGTTGGCTTAGACTTCCCTGTTTAAATGCTGGTTGAATTTTATTCATAGTTATCTATTTGTTTGTTTTTTTATTTCAAGAGAATTATCTTTAGGTCCTACCTCATTTTCTTTGCTGCCAATGTACAAGGAGCACTATCTGACATTGAGTATAAATTTTCTAAACTGTCGAGTCACTTTCACATTGAAATAAAGAAGCAAAATGTCCCATGTATATTATCAAAATAGTTACATATTCTTATTTTATTTTAATATTCCGTCTTAATACAATTGTAAATTTTTAAATAGGTTTAAGTTTACAGTGCTATATTTATAACAACTTGGGCTGAAAATATACTCGGCTTTAAGTTTAATTTTCCTCAGTGTGAAAGATCATTCTTTGTTTTAGTTCTCAAAAGTAAGATAATCTCCCCAAGTGTTCATAAGTGAACACAGGACTGTTAAGTCTTTGTGCTGTTTGGTAATCCACTTGAAAAAAGGAAATTGTTGAAACAATGTACAAAATCAACTTTCAGTGATATTTTTGTTCCTGTTTTGATATGTACAGTTGGTTTGAAAACTCTGTCAATAAGCTGTTGTTGACTTGTAGGGAGGTACATAAATGTTGTGGTCTACTACTAATCAGTTGAAGCCACACTCATATAGATGAAGTGTCATTTTCTGTGGTGTGCATTGAGGGCAGTGATGGTTTTGATTGGTTTCAAAGTTTATTCACCTGGAATCAAATCATGAACAAAATATGCAGTGTTTCCATATGACTTTTGCAAAATAATTGACCAATTCTTTAAAGGGCATTAAATACAGCTTTAGATGAAAGTACACCTTCAGTGGTTATGGGAGTAAATTAATTGTTATACTCTGAAAATTGAAGTCTATAAATAGACTATTTCACATGTAAAAACTAAAATTTATAACTTTAAATGTACAAAGAAAAGTCAAATTATTTTACACGAAGCCATGTTTGCGTATGTCAATGAATACTTTAGATGTTCTTGGCTCTTATGTGTCCTTGCCAAGAGTACTCCTCGTGGGCATCACAGGAAGGCACCACCAGACTACTACTACTACCTTCCCTAATACTGTACGCTATCTCTTATTTTGTACTGTACCTCATTTTTTCTCCTCTAGAGTTGTATTTACAGCTTAGTATAGTGTTATCTTCGTGTTGGTTGTATTGCTGGTCATTACTCCTTTTCCTCTCCATCCCCTCCCTCTGCCCGCTGGCTGTGTTGTTATTTAGTTCCTTGTTGTTTTCCTATTGCTCTCTACCTTCTTCCATGAGTTCAAAGCCTCTTGTTTGAAGCTATCCATTGTGTTAGTGGTGTCTGGTGTGCCCTGTTGCTGAACTTAATCTGATGATGCCCTTGATGGGATTATATTTGCATTGTTCATTATTCAACCAATTCACTGCCATGTTAAAAGATTAGGAAATATGTATCCAGTAAAAATCAAGATGTTGCATCTATGTTGTTAGATAAAGATGTACAAGTTAAACTGTGTTGCAGATTTATAGCATTGACTGCATAGAGAGTCGGGAGAGAGAGAGAGTGAGGGAGACTGATTAGCCCCTGTTATTTTGGTATCATCCAGCCATTATTAAAAGCAGATCAATGAACAATCCGAGTGAGAATATAGAATATAAGTTCGTGAATTTTTGCTTCAAGCACCCAAAGCACAAATGTTACCATAATGAAGCCGTCAGTCAATACCAATATGGCAGTGTTGTGTTTTGTCGAGTGCTGGCCAGTCTTGCTCCTTGTCTCCTCTCTCCAGGATCTTGACTGCATTGTAGTTGTTGAAATTATTCCTCTGCTGAGTTAATAAGACTTGTGTTCTCTCATGTACCGGGTGCCTGGCGTGCACTGTTCCGGGATCTCAGTTGGGCGATGGACCGCGGGGGGACGAGGAGGATAGAAACTTGTCACACAGAGGGTCAGGAGTATATTCTTAGCTTTTTGTACTTTGAATGTGCTCCCACCAAAGGATCTTGGTGATTTATTTGATTCTGGACAAAACCACTTTATATTTTCCTTGATCCTCCGACACCCATTATGTACATTATTGTAAAATATGCTGTTTAGCATGAAGGGTCCAATGGCATAACATAATTTTGTTGTTAATAATTAAGACTTGCCTATGGTACAACTGCAGCTTTTTCATGTGGCCTAAAATGCATATTTTCTCCCTTTGTCTAAGCTAAGAACAGCAATAAAACTATTCTTTTTTGTAATAATAAGTTTTATAACCGGAATGGCTCTAGTAATATTAAGTGATTATATTTATTTATTTATATATATGAAGTGAATGCAGCATATAGTCTGGCCACTGTCATTAGCTATCATGCTAATTCGCTTCACTATGACATTAGCTGAAGATGAGGGACATGAAAAATTACTATACTATACTCCAACCAAGTAAACCAAACCAAATAAACCTATAGTATGTGTTGGTGTGGCGCGCAATGCACACGTTTTATGAAAAAAAAGCAATAGGATATCATGTAATTATTAGATTAACATCAACCAAAATAAATAAATAAAAAGGCAAAAAAAAAAAAAAAAAAATAGCCGTAAGGTGTAGTAGACTAGAGGATCCAAGTCCTAGTTGGTGATTTGTAAATCCTACAGAGAAGAAGATAAGGAAGTCCATATTGCTGGAATATTATTACTGAAAAGAAACAATAGTGAACAAACAGCAAATAAGAAGACATTTAAACAAAAAAATGGAACAAAAAACAAGAATAAGAAATATTAAAAAGGATCTGAAGCTGTTGAAAAGGCTTATCCCAACACTACGTTTGATCAGTTCTGAACCAGCGAGTCCCTTTCGTTCCTTGTTCAGATGGAGTCAAGACGATAGAACACACACCTACGGCCTTTCTGAACATAACGAGGCTGTCTGGGTGGTTACACTACTACAATTGTATCTAACGATCTATTAACTACAGCCGCACCGTCTGTCTGCATCAATAGGTCATTATTATAGTGCTTCTTTTCGCACGTGCTCAGACTTGGTCACGTAGGGTCTGATCGAACTTGAGCTGTCTGCCATTAAACCATCAAAAGGTAGGTGATAAATATTCTTTCTCCTCCTCGTTAGATAGCAAAGTGACATTATAGGTTTAGGGTTTCTTAACACCACCTATTTTAGCCATAAGTCACCCGTCCTAAACTAACTTACGTGAATTTCATCAACACTATATATAAAGGCAGATATTATATTGAAAACGTGAGTAGTAATGCCTGCAAACCTATAATGATCTCTTCTAGGCTTTATTTATTATCTTTTTATAGTGTGGCTAGTGTTTGACCCTTGTGTCCTCCTTCACCATAGTCATCATGTTTCTCTTCACAGTCCATTTGAGCGTCTGTCTGGGTCTGCATCCGCCTCGACGCCATTACAGGTTGAGAGGTCCGCTAGGTGGCTTGCCACACTCATTAATCCTAGGTGAATTATAATTATGGTCTATAATTGCCTAGTTTGAGGAGATTATTTAGTCACATTTAAAATATTTTCACCTCCCGTCCATACCACTACAGTCAGAAAGTGTTAATTTGTATATTTCTCATACCGTGATGGACGGTTATAAGTGGCGTTAGGTTTAATTTGAAAAAAGCCTAAACTGTTTTGGTATTTAGAAAATTTTACGTGGCAGTTAGGAGGCTATATATACGTGGCAGTTATGAGATTGTACGTGCTAGTTAGTGAAGAAAGTGTACGTGTTTGTTAGAGTGTACGTGGAAGGGGATTGTATATGTTGATTAGTAAAACCAATCATTGTCAGTTGAAATAATTTAATGACGTTGCACTTCGAGTCAGCCGAATGAGAAATTTTGCTTTGGTCTGAAATTCGCCTTCACATCAGAACCAATTAATTCATAGTGACGTTAAATGATCGATTGACATAATAATAGTTATACATCTCAGTGCATTTTGAGATTTAGCATTGTATTCCTGCGTGTTATTTCCTTAGGATGCTTTTGTTGCGGAGACTGAAATAAAATTAAATAGTGTTAGTCTCACTATTTTAATACTAATATCTCTTCTTTAAGCATGGAGAGAGAGAGAGAGAGAGAGAGAGAGAGAGAGAGAGAGAGAGAGAGAGAGAGAGAGAGAGAGAGAGAGAGAGAGAGAGCCATTACAGAGATACTATTTTACTGTAATGTTCTTCCCTAGTTCCTCCCTGCCACCATTTCTCTTCCTCGGCAGCATGAATCGGCAGGAACTTACGTTGTATATGCAGTTTGCCAACTCTGATTATTTTCCTTTTAACGAAGTAGTTGGAGGAGCGGCAGTTTCTTGCGCCCGCTGCTGCTGCTGCTGCTGCATCGTGCTGCTGTTGTTGGTGGTGGAGGTTGTGTTGCTATTTCTGTTATTGTTGTTGTTGTTGTTGTTGTTGTTGTTGTTGTTGTTGTTGTTGCTGCTTTGATTATTGTTGTTGTTGTTGTTGTTGTTGTTGTTGTTGTTGTTGTTGTTGTTGTTGTTGTTGCTGCTGTTGTTGTTGCTGTTGTTGTTGTTGTTGTTGTTGTTGTTGGTGTTGTTGATGTCAATGTTGTCATTATTATCATTGTTATTATTATTACTATTATTATTATTATCATTATTATTATAATCATAATTATATTACTATTTTTATTATTGCTTATTGTTATTACTATTATTATCCTCATTATTGCTATTATTATTATTACACGCTATAGCCCCTGTTCACTTTGCAGAAATAGCCTAGGAGTTATGACCTTGGAGCTCCGGTAGGATCGGAAGGCTGGGAGTCCCGCCATCCTGCACGTGTGAGTGTGTGTGCGGATCAGGTGCTTCCTCCAAGAGACCTGTAATGGGCTGCGTCACATCCTATGGACTAAATAGGACAAGGTGTGTAATAGAAAAATATTTTTATTATATTATTATTATTATATGATGATAGTAATTATTTTAGATTTTTAGATTTATTCACCACAGCTATCATTTGATAATATTAACTTATGTCCACAACCAAGAACAACATTATACACATTTTTTTTTTTAACAATGCTTTGGTTCGAAATGTTGGAACGCATTACCAGATGATTTGAAAACTAACTAATCTCAATTTATCTAAAATCAAACTTAAACAATATTTAAATGCTTTGCAAAGTCAAGCTTTTATAGAAAAGTAAAAAAAAAAAAAAGAAGTTAATTTGTGCTCTTGAAATATGTCAGTTAGATTCTTGTTCAGATAATATGCTGTCACTGAGTTTTTATATGTAGCCTATGCTAATTCTCTTTCAAATTATTGCCGTCATCCTATACTTGTTATTATATTAAATGATTTATGTCTGCTAGGAAACAAAAAATTACTACTACTACTACTACTATTACTACTACTACCATTATCATTATTACTATTATCATTTTCATTATTTTTTTTTATTGTTGTTGCCGTTGCTCATTTATTTGTTAACTTCATCATTACCATCATCACTATCATCACCATAATTTTTTTTGACTGTATTTAGTTTTTTCCATATTTCTTCATCTTCTTCTATATGATTTTGTTTGTTTGCCTTATTTCCTCCTTGCTGCTTTGTAGGAGGGGGGGGCAGGGCGGGGTAGAACGAGAGTTAAAGCAGTGGCAATTAAGTGGACGTGTTGGAAGGTGGAGGTGTGTTGAAACATGGTGGGGGGAAGGAGAAGAAGAAGGGGATATAAGAGGAGGAGAAATGAGGGGAGAGACAGGAACAAGGGGATGCAAGATGGTGGAGGAGAAGAAAAGGAGGAAAGGGTAGGAGAGGAAAGTCACATAGGGAAGACTGTGAGGAGGAAAGGGATACGATAGGTTGATGCTGACGGGGGAGAGAAGAGGGGAAGGATGATTATAAGGGGGGAGAGAGGAGGGGAAAGATGATGAGGGGGGAGAGAGGAGGATGAGAGGGATGAGAGGGAGACGTGACATTGCAGCTTGGAAAACGGTAAAGGTAGAAACTTTTAAATGTTACTCGTATATACTGTAAAAGTTGCATTCTGGACGTGGTCTGCTCCCCGCCAGCTGTTGCTTCTACAGGTTAGAGGGGAGGGGAGATGGGGGAGGGGGAAGGGAAGGGACGGGAAGACAAGGATGGGAAGGGATAGGGAGTGGGAGTAATGAAAGGATGGAGGGAAGTGGGATGAGGGAAGACATAGGGAGTGTGTGGAGAAAGGAAGAGAAAGAAAGGAAAGGAATGAGGGAAGAGAAGGGAATGGAAAATAGTATAGTTTGAGAAATTTGGTCATTATTTGTAGTGTGATTGTAAGTCATATCACAGTCTTCTCCATCTTGTTTTATTGACCATATTTTTGAGGGAAGAGGGTGGCTCAGTTTGGTTTGAGGTAATTATTCATAGTGTTTATTTGTTCAGGAGACTTTCTTTTTTTTTCTTCCTTTTTATTCTTGTCTTCACCAAACACAAGGAGGAAAAAGACCATCGCTTGGTTGGTGCATCGTCAGTATGTAATGGGGAGTTGGGGGAAAATTTTTGTTTTTTTTATAGAGAAGACCACCACCACCACCACCACACCACCACTACCACCAGTTTGTGACGAAGCCTTAGTGGGTGGAGATGGGGGAAGAAGGTACGAGTAAAAGGCTACCTCCTTACACCCACTTATCAGAGAAAAGATAGCCGGGTTAGGTGGCTAGAAATTAAGTTTATTTCGAGCCACCAAAAGTTGAGGATAAGTGGTGAGAAGTGGAGAGGTGTCTGCTGGGTCTCACGGTGCAAGGGTAAAGGGGGTGGGGGGAAGGGTGGAAGGAAGGCGTGTTGAGGAGGATGGGAGGCAGGGAGGCTGAGGAGGGAAGGAGTGGAAAGGAAGGGGAAAGGAGAGAGTGAGCGAGAGAGGGAGAACATGGCTAAGTAATTGCTTAATGCTCTTTCCTGAAATTATGAGAGAGAGAGAGAGAGAGAGAGAGAGAGAGAGAGAGAGAGAGAGAGAGAGAGAGAGAGAGAGAGAGAGAGAGAGAGAGAGAGAGAGAGAGAGAGAGAGAGAGAGAGAGAGAGAGAGAGAGAGAGAGAGATGATATAAACATTGAGGGAGAGCAAAAGAAAGGACTCCTCGCAAGAAATGGGTATCGAAGGGGTGAGAAAGGGAGAGGAGAATGGCAAAAATAGACTTAAAAATTGTATAAAAAGATTAACATTAAGAATAGCCGTGAGGGTGTATATTGTGCCTGAGGGGAGAAGGAAAGGGGATGCCAAATAGAAAAATGAACGATTATAAGGAACAAAGGAGGAAGGGAAGAAATGAATAAGAATCAGATAAGAAATATAAAAACCATGAGGAATCTTTTTTCAATTAGTAAAGATAGTAATAGTTACATTTCGGTTTGTTGTTTCACACAGTAGTAAAGGGCTCTTCTCACCTCGGTTTGATGCCGGGTAAAGGAGAGACACAAACGAGGGCGAGGAAGAGGCAACGACAACGAGTTATTACACCCACACATTCACAAGGGCTGAGTAGAAACAAGCAGATACATTAATAATAATCACGTAGGATAATCACCCAAATTTAAGTACCTACGTGTGTGTGTGTGTGTGTGTGTGTGTGTGTGTGTGTGTGTGTGTGTGTGTGTGTGTGTGTGTGTGTGTGTGTGTGTGTGTTGGGTATTTCAACTGTGAAAGGATGCACATACTGGTTAACTCTTGCATTAGTGAGGTGGACATAAAGGGATCCGAGTAAGTAGAAAGTCTTGTGCAGGGAGGCTGTGGGAGTGGGAATGCATGCACTTACCGAGTTCAAAAGAGCAGTAACCATGAACATGAAGATAGAAGGGAGAAAGAGATGCAACATTGTGGTGGAATATGAGAGATTGAAGACAGTCAGTTCAAGGAGGAGGAGAGTTGATGAGCTGTTTGATCAAGCTGTGTGAGTGAATCCTATATATGGGAGGATAAAGCCCCTGTATAGAGGCAGTAACTGGGAGGAGGAAAAACAAAACATATATGGTAGATCCTTTGTGGTATCTGTGGTGACGGTTAGTAAGAAGATTGTCAGCTAATGTATGCTTGTGAATCCTTCTGTTGAGGATAGACTTAAGCATTTGGTGTTAGGAAATGGATAACCTTTCAAGTGGTATTGTACGAATTTATCAGTTACTTATTTATTTGACGATCGGACGAGGAGTGGAAGCTTTCATTGTAGTCGTTGTCGTTCAAACTACCACTATCATTGTTGTTGTTGTTGTTGTGGTTGTTGGAGGTATTATTATTATTATTATTATTATTATTATTATTATTATTATTGTTATTATTATTATTAGCTGATTCTTTGGAGTTATACATTTAATTTCTCATGCATTGAAGTGGCCTCCAATGCACTCTCTGTTTTTCTTTCCCTTGGGTCACGCCTCCCCTCCCCTTCACCCCCCCCTCCCCCCCCCATGCTTGGCTAACGGCCGGGTGTGTATGAAAAGTTATTATTATTGTTATTATTATTGTTATTGCTATTATATTCATACATTTTATGGTTAATAATTTAATGTTGATAGTATTTATGGTATTATTATTTTTTTTTCTTCACACAACTGACCTTTCCTTCCAACACGTGTGAGGAGGGATACAAGAACAAAAAATTGATAAGAAAACTATAATAAGATAAATAATACGAAATAAAGTCAATAAATGAAAAATAAAATATAACAAATTGATAAAATACCATAATAAAACAACAATAACAACAACAACATTTCCCTCGTGGTCCTCTATTTGATGACACTATTTATAAGGCTCACAGAGAAAGCACCTCACCTCTCCCTCCTTCCCCTCGCTAACCACTCCCTGTTGTGTTGTATCATGCTACTCAGTGCTCTTTTACGACACGCTGGGAATACAGAGAGAGACATGTATTGTAAATCTCCTTGGTGGTGGTGGTGGTGGTGGTGATGATGGTGGTGGTGGTGGTGGTGGTGGTGGTGGTAGTAATAATAATGTATGCACAGTTCTAGGTCAGTTAAGTCAAAGGAAGGTTGGAAACAGGGTCAACCTTAGCAGTGAGGAAATGAAGGAGGGAGTGTGGTGATTAATCCTGCATGCATTACTAAGGACAGAATATAAATGTGTGTGAGTAGGAAGTTTTGTGCAACGAGGCCGCGAGAGGGAGGGAAGGAGGGAGGGAAGGAGGGAGAGAAGCATGTAAGAGTTAGTAAGTTGAGAAGAACAGTAACTGTGGCACTAACGGTGGAAGACAGCGAGAAGTGGAGTATTGTGGCGCACTGTGAGAGGTGGAAGGAGGGAATGACTATACTAATTGTTACCCTGAGAAAGTGAAGGAATTATATGAGAGTATGTTGATCAGAATTACGAATAAGCTTTTGTTGTGTTGTCATTAGAATTATTAAGAATTATTATTAACATCATTCACAAAATAGAAATGTAAATACGAAACAATTTTTTTTTGATGGGAGAATGATGAAAATTTGAAGTTAAGAAAAAAAGAAGAATTAATTACGCATTAAAATGAAACCGTATCCTTTTTCCAAAACATGATTTTCTTCCTCATTTTCTGGAAGGCTATTAGATATATCATTGCAAGCTTCTGATAGACCTAATTAAACTCTACAACTGTCATTATGAATATTTGCTCTAGGAGGAGGAGGAGGAGGAGGAGGAGGAGGAGGAGGAGGAGGAGGAGGAGGAGGAGGAGGAGGAGGAGGAGGTAAGGTAAGGTATGTAGGCAATTACCTCCATCTCAGAGAGACTAGAGGAGAGGGAGAGAGAGAGGGAGGGAGGAAGGGAGGGACACAGTGCAATCTAGTGGTTGTGAAAATATCTCTACCTCAAGTTGGTGAGAATAATGACTCGCTCAAGGGAGAGAGACAGGCAGTTCTTTTTTTCTTTATTTCTCACTTTCTCTCTTTCTCCTTTTTTTTTTATCTCTCTTTCTCAGGATATTTTAAGATACGTAATTACTTTCTTTTCTCTCATTTTATATATTTCTTTCTTGTCTGTTTTTTTCTTTTTACTCTTTCTGTATTATCTTATATTCATCATCATCTCTCTCTCTCTCTCTCTCTCTCTCTCTCTCTCTCTCTCTCTCTCTCTCTCTCAATTAAGCTACCGTTGGGTTTGGGGGGTGGATTGGGGCGGGGGGGTGATCAGCTGATTCAAGGATTAGCGAGTCGGGATTACAGTTGCACGTGGATTGGCTGGGAGGGATTAACTGAGATTAGGTTTGAGTTGGCACGACGGCTGGGAGTGTGTGTGTGTGTGTGTGTGTGTGTGTGTGTGTGTGTGTGTGTGTGTGTGTGTGTGTGTGTGTGTGGTAACTACTGTCATCTTACTCATGGCCAAACATATTCTCTACTACTAATACTTGGCTTGTACCTCACCTTAGTTCATCTCCTCCTCCTCCTCCTCCTCCTCCTCCTCCTCCTCCTCCTCCTCCTCCTATTTCTCTCCCTCTTACTCCTGCTCCTGCTACTCCTCTCGTCTCTACTGTTATCCCTCCTCCTCCTCCCGCTGCTCTTTCTCCTGTTCCTCCTCTCCTTCCCCTCCTTATTCTCTCTTTCCTGGAAGAATTTGAATTTGTGTTATGAGTTCTCTCGGAAAAAAAGAGAAAACACGTAATTAAAAAAGTGAAGGAGCAGTCCTCAGCCCCAACAGTGTATTAGAATTTATGTAGAAGAAAAAATACAATTAAGGATAATCAACTAAGGGCTATGAAAATAATAATATAAATGCCACTTACGCCACCGCCTCGAAGAAAATATTAAGAGAAAGTATTAAAGAGAATGGCCAATGTAGTTTTTATATAATCTTTTCTTGAACGTGTTCTGGTTGTAGGAAGACTAAAATAAACAGAATTAGGCAGAGAGTGTGAGAGTTTTCCAGTGAAAGGGATGAGAGAGTGTTAATCTTGCATTAGTGAGGTGGACAGAAGAAGGGATGAAAGTAGAAAGTCTTGCGTAGTGAGGATGCAGGAAGGAACAGACATGCAGCATAAAAATGACGGTAGAACATATAAATAGTTACAACATTGTGGTGGAGTGTGAGGAATTGAAGATATACTGTGTAACAATAAGAAATATAACAAGCGAGGTGAGGCAGTGCTGGGAGGGAACGATCTCTGTGTTATTGTTACCACCGACACACAATACAATACTCAAACAAGTGTTATGTCAGCTTACGTAGGTGGAAGGTGTGGGTAGGAATGATGCTTCACACTTTCATGTCCTCTCATACTAGTAGTGTAGGTTTCTGGAATACGGAGTGTACTGAACCAGATGACCTCTTTGTGATCCATCTGTAGCCTCTCCTCCTCCTCTTTCTCCTCCTCCTCCTCTTCCTCCTCCTCCTCCTCCTCCTCCTCCTCCTCCTCCTCCTCCTCCTCCTCCTCCTCCTCCTCCTCCTCCTCCTCCACCTCCTCCTCCTTCTCCTCCTCCTCCTCCTCCTCCTTCTGTCGTGCGCCCTGCTATTGCCATCAGCACTTCCAGGCACCCTCCTGAAATTCGCACAAACCCCTGGAACCACCGCCCCCTGGAACGCCTGGAACAATTTTATGCACTGCAGGGTGCGTCGTTCACAGCGCGTGATGTAATCCATGCACGGGGCGGGATGGCGTGACTAGGTGTGGCTGTGAGGCGGTGAAGGAAATAACTCAATGGTGATAACAATAGTAACTGTAGTAGTAACGTAATAACTCGTGGTATGCACTGCTATTATTATTATTATCATTACTATTATTACTATTGTTATTTTTATCACTTTACTACTACTACTACTACTACTACTGAACTGCTGTGTGGTGGCGGATTTTTGAGTCAAGTGTTAGGAAGTGCCATCTTGTGGTTGTAAATTACACGATTTTTTCTCTCCGTGTCGCTGCCATCTGGCGATATTTTGTACTAAAATAATGTTACTGTCAATACATCCGTTTCACTTCCTTTGGAGTTTCTCGTGTGCTTATTGTGAGACTGTTTCCATAATGTTTTGCCATCCTGGTGTGTTAATGGATGTTGGCTCAGTTGATCGTGTATACTGACGAGGCTAACTAGCACCAAACATAACCCTGAGACCTAATGATGTCCAGAAAGTACTCGATGACTAGCACTACACATAACCGTGATACAACTACCTTTAAACTCTTTACAGTTCCCTTTACGATACCTTAGTTTGGGAACACGTTATCTGGTAATCAACACAAGGTAAAAACTGGTTAAGAGCCCACAACATGGAACAATCGTAGTAATATCGTTACTAATAGAGTAAAGTAAGAGGAACAAGAGTGGTGTGAGTAGAGCACGTGGAGGCGAGAGGTGGTGGTGTTCTGAAGCCGTGATATCTTAATGCCTGGATGCCACCCTGCCTCCAGTGAGCCGCCCAACCATGTGGAAACTGATGCCTCGCCGGAAAAATAAATACCAGGCGAGCGTGTGTATTTGTTCCTTTCCGCCCCACGGCACCCTGGAAACGTTAGGGAATCTGAGAGACTTGTTGCTTGTTGCGTCCATGGGGGGGGGGAAATGTGTAATATAACCATGAGTAATGCAAATGGACAAAGGGAAGAAGTATGTACACACGTATAGTGAGTCTGAAAGGGAAATATATACAAGAAGAAGGGATTGTTAATTACACCAAACAACGAGAAATCTGTAATAAAGTTAGAAGGAAAAACATGGAAATACGAAAAATAATGAAATAATACGAACAACAAGGAAGGGAGGGAATGTATGTATGATGATTATATATTCATTATTAAACAGGAGAGGGAAAAGGGATGTAGAGGGACCTGCTGACTAGGCAAAGAAAAAAAAAGGGACGAGGAAGAAAAATACACAGCGGTAGGAGGAAGAGTGACATTTTAGGCGGGAAAGAGGTATTGGAGTGCCCTTGAGAGCCTCTAACGCCCCATTCACTCCTCCATTATCCAACCCTTAGCTACCTTAACCCTACCTAACCATACCTTACCTTACCTTACCCTTACCTTACCTTACCTTACCTTACCTTACCCTTACCTAACCTTACCTTACCTTACCCTACCTTACCTTTACCCTTTGTGTGTTGAGGATAGTGTGTACTTTTTTATTGTTTGTCCCTCACTTTAAGACTCGAGACGGTGGTGAGATCAAGGATGTAAAATAAACAGTGATGAAAAAGTAAAGGTTTGCTCGATCATATAGATTCTGTTAATTTTTTTTTCGGTCATGTTGGAAAAAGTAGAATCTGTGTTCCAAGTGGAGTTTTGAGATCATCCTAACCTCCTCCTCCTCTTTTCTTCCTCTTTTCTTCCTCTTCCTCCTCCTCTTTTTTCTTTTTATTTATTTATTTATTTATATATTTATTGTGTTGTTATTGTTGTTGTGTTTGACTTTGTTCTTGTTTTTTGTTCTTCTCTCTCTCTCTCTCCTCTCTCTCTCTCTCTCTCTCTCTCCTCTCTCTCTCTCTCTCTCTCTCTCTCTCTCTCTCTCTCTCTCTCTCTCTCTCTCTCTCTCTCTCTTTCAATTCCAAGAAGTTTCAACAGGTTTGTCTTTCAATGACTTTTGTGAATGAATTGTAGTTTCCGCTTCCATTAACAAAAATTTCCTCCTACC
>JAXIVD010000267.1:190000-192500 GCA_036785275.1 Cancer borealis | reverse complement strand
ATTTAGTTTTTAATTGTAATAGTTTGTCATGACCGTGTTTAGGTTCTTCCACATGCAGCTCCCTACACTTACACGTACCAATTCATTCCATTCGATTCCTATGCTTGAATAGATCCCAGCATTACCTGTATGTTCTATTCTATAAACCACATTGTTCCAGGTCATTTGTACCCTTACACGTCCTCCAGAATGGTGTTAGTCTTAGTGTCCAGCGATTTCTTAACACAAAATCTCCTTTCCTTGCTCCTTCCGTCCACTGTCCACCCTCCCCTTTATATATATGAATTCTCTATTATTCTTTCCTCTCCCCTTTCTCTACTTGTCCAGACCACTTCAGCCATTTCCAGCAAACTGCTAGCTCCCTTTCCACGTTTCTCTCTCGTTCTCTTTTTATTTCTCTCCTGTCTATCTATTTATTTATCTATCTAGCCGTCTTTCCCTCCTTTCCTCCATCCATCCATCCATCCATCCATCAAGTCTCGACACCTTTCCTGTTTGATGATTCAGCTCCAGTTTATCACCGTTCATAATTGTCTCACTGTTCTCTAAACCGTCATCTCTATTACACCTCATGACTTACTCTGTCACATTCATCTCCGGATACTTTTTGTCTCACTCCCCCTTTCAGATTATAAGTTTTCCAGCGTTGCCTCAGGAAGAACGATGATGGTTGTGTCGGTGAGAAACTTGTCCCACATTTCCTCTTTGTACCAAGATCTGTATTTATCTATTGGTTCGTAACTCTATATTTTTATTTTATTTTCCTGTCTGTGTATATGTTTAGGTAACCAAGTGGATGTTACAAGTGTCTGTCGAGCTTTATTGGCAAATGTTTTTCTCCTCCCTACCTGGCTTCTCACAATACTGGTTCTTTCCTAGTAAAACCTTTTCATACGAGTACCTTTCAGAGCACGTTCATCTAGGTTATAAAACTGTCAGTCGTGCAATATAACTCTTCTACCAATTTTTCATATGTTTTATAGAAGGCTTGTATATCTCCATTGTTCAATTGTTCATATTTCGTACTATCATTAATGAAATACGCAGAAACTCCTGACTGATAAAATTTTTCCCTCTCAAACTATCATTTTAACAATCAGTCTTTCAAGTTTTCCTTATACAGCATGCAGACAAATTCCTGGACAGTTTGAACAGTTACTTACATATCTATATTAACCTTTAAAGTGACACAATACAAGCTTCCTGAAATTCTTAATATCTCACCTTGACTCCAGCATCGAAAGTGACAAGTGACCACCATGCAGATGCTTTTTATCTGATATCATTTTGATGTAATCCCATTAATTCCTGGTGACTTTCCTTCAACACTTCATTAACTTCAAGACTCTCGACACCAATCAGTATCTTTATATTCCTTAACTTTCACACTATCAAGTCCCCTTTTAACTATTGCTGCTGCTCTCTCACTGTTCACCTTTAACAACCTTTCAAGAACCTCATCTCATCATCATCTTTTCTCTGCATCCTCTCTCTTCCTTTAATACCTTTCCACATTCTGAAGCATGTCTGACACTTGAATTTTGTTCTTTAATGCATCGCAAATTATTCACCGCCACCGAAAATATTTGTTTTTTTATTTATTTTACGTGAGCGGGGAATATTTCTTCCCAAATATGTCATACGCTTTCCCATTTGCTTCTTCAACAAGATGATGATATTAATGATGATAACAATGATGATGCAACTGATGATAATAATGATATATAATGATGATAGAAATTATGATAATGATAATAATAACTTTTAATGATACTGATAATAGTAATAATGGTAATAATTGCACCATCAATATTCTCTTGCAACATCTCTCTGCGTTTATTTTATAAAATTAATTTTTTAAATACGTCTATAATCGTATATTTATTTTGACCTTGTTTTATACCCTGACACTTTTGCCTTGTATCATTAAATACTGTGCGTCCATTTCACTTTACCTCAACTAGACTGTCTGAGACTGTGAACGTATACAGGATGTCGAGGCTAGATTTCCTTGATTGAATACTCCCAGCCACCCTACCTCAACTCTCTCATGCGTCCCTCACATGGAACTTTTAAACCCACACTCCACGAAACTGGGAAAAAACACTATGCGGTCAGCTCATGTATGTATGTATGTGTGTATATATATATATATATATATATATATATATATATATATATATATATATATATATATATATATATATATATATATATGGTCAGCCAGTGTTCGCCTTGCCTTCAATCCTTAGAAAACACGAAGAGGAAGATCATTTGTAGGTGTCGTCATTGAGAGTGGCAGATAATTAAGTCTCTCTCCTCTCTTTCTTTTTGTTTCTCTCTCTCTCTCTCTCTCTCTCTCTCTCTCTCTCTCTCTCTCTCTCTCTCTCTCTCTCTCTCTCTCTCTCTCTCTCTCTCTCTCTCTCTCTCTCTCTCTCTCTCTCTCTCTCTCTCTCTCTCTCTCTCTCTCTCTCTCTCTCTCTCTCTCTCTCTTTTTCCG
>JAXIVD010000267.1:150000-182500 GCA_036785275.1 Cancer borealis | reverse complement strand
GTGGGAATTTCCACTGAATAACTTGGAAGGTAGAATATTTGAATAGATGTATGATGTTCAAGTATAGAAACTTTATCGTTCCATCTTCTATATTAACCCTTATACTGCCGAAAAAACTTCGGCAGTATAAGGGTTAACGAGCACTTTAAGCTTTATTGTATATGAAGTTTTATTGTTTATATTCACGTGTTTCCAAGTCTGTGTGTCGTCAACAGCTATATGCAGCAAACATTTTTGTATGATTATAAATTTCGATCAAAGAACATTTTTTGCGCATAAACACAACCTTGAGGCAAGGGAGCGTGTGTGAGTGCCAAGCAAATGTAGAGAACCAGAGAGGGTCTAGTGACCTGTTCGATTCTGCTCCTACACTGACGCTGCCATCCCCCCTCCCTCCCTCCACACCCCTTGAAGCTCACCTATACTGAAGGCAGGAATGGCAGCGTTGTTGGGCTGATGGCAGGTAGCGAGTGGAAGGCGAGAAGTGGCACACACGAGGCGTTTGAAAGCCACGAAATGTTGAGTTGTGGACACGAAACTTGAGTCTGCAATTATAGTTTCCTGGCCAAGTAACCTCCATCGGGAAAAAAAAAAAAAAAAAAGCAAAGAAAATTAAGAAAAGAAATTGAAAAAAAATATATTGTTTGCTTGCTCCCGTGCAATACTTGTGAAAGGGGAAAAGGATAGTATTTTGAGGCACGAGACCCACCCTTTCAGAAATCCAGTCAGCACAAAATATAGGTCAAAAGTCACGAAACAGTCGAATAGAAATAAAAAAAATTTAATAAAACCTATAAGCGTTGCAAATATTTAAGTGCGAAGTCATAGAAAACAAAGAACAATAGTTTCAGAAAAGCAAGAATATAGTAAAGATATTGTGTAGCCTTAGATTGTGTAGGAGAAATGTTTGCTGTAGTGAGTGGTGGAGATGGATTCTGTAGGGCGAGGAGACAGTAACTAAGGTGTTGTAATCCTTCCTTCCTTGGTGATGGAGAGGACGTGGCGGGGTTGGTGGCCAGGAGGGAATGCTTATTTATGGAAGAAGGAAGGAGGAAATGCTTAGAGAGAGAGAGAGAGAGAGAGAGAGAGAGAGAGAGAGAGAGAGAGAGAGAGAGAGAGAGAGAGAGAGAGAGAGAGAGAGAGAGAGAGAGAGAGAGAGAGAGAGAGAGAGAGAGAGAGAGAGAGAGAGAGAGAGATAGTTACATGAATGCACAAACTAGATAATAGACGAGACAGCAAAGTTTTTTCCACTATACTTTCCCTCCCTTCCCTTCCCTTTCTTTCCCTTCCCTTCCCTTTCCTTTCCTTTCCTTCCTTTCCTTCCTTTCCTTTCCCTTCCCTTCCCTTCCCTTCCCTTCCCTTCCCTTCCCTTCCCTTCCCTTCCCTTCCCTTCCCTTCCCTTCCTACCATCACGCTGGTGTTCCCTTCTATGTAAACAAAACTCGCCACGCACCAATGGGAGCCCCGCGTGTAACATGTTGGTTAAAAGAGTACAGAGTAAATTGAGGTATGACGGCGGCACGAGTACTGGCATTTATTATAGTTTTGTGAGTTTATACAATATTGGTTCAGAGACGGTATTGTTTACTAACGATACGCTTTGAAAAATAGAGGCATGATGGGTAATTGTTTACTTCTCTGAATGTATGCTGTATATATAGTGTTGTATTTTTATGACAGGTTATTAATGGTAATGCCACTTTTGTAGTTTCATGGCTGTTGAATTACGTATAATGATTTGATTTAGTATTTTAAGTTGAAGAATTATTATTGAAATACGCCGCGAGGACATTTTGATTATACCAATGACCTACACACCATCTTCGTCGTCATTATCATCATCACTATTTAACAACAGCAGCAACAACAACAACATCAATGTAGCAATAACAGCAGCAGTAGCAGCAGCAGCAGCAGCGACAGCAGTAACACCAACATAAAAGAAGGCTGTAGCAGCAGTAGGAGCAATAATCCCATGTTATAACGCTGGAGTGCAAGGAGGGCAAGGGCTGCGTCAGATTCAAGGAAAACAAAATTAAACTCGACACAAAGTAGATCCCTCCTTGATGCGAGTCATATATTCCAGCATAAGACTAATTCTGCAAGACTTCCTAACCCTAACTACTTTTTACAAAAACTGGACGACCAACAGGCAGTTTTTTTCTTTTCTTTTCGGAGCCAAGCGACTTTTTTGTGGTGAAAATTTAAAAATAGAATCCCCTAACCCTCCATTCCAGCCCGTATTGAAAGACGCAGGAAGTTAGTTGCCTGCAGCTTCAAAGTGACGGTCGATGGTGCTGTCAGGTCCTACCGCCAATAAAAGACAATTCATCACTCAGGTGTCCCAGCGGCGTCTCGCATCCTGCACCACCTTCAAGTCACAGGCTTACTACACTCAAACGTTTGGGCTGCAGTGTCCTGGACTTTTATTTCAAATGTTCACTGTAAAAGTCCTGTATCTCTTATTCTTTCACAACTTCGGTAACAGCCTTGTGATATTAATAATTTGTGTCCCTTCTTAGGATAGATGAATATATTAAATAAATAATAGATAGGAATTAATAATTACAAACCTCATCTATTGCCATAATATTCCCTATTCATGTACATGCTAAGTGATCCTCAACTGACTTTTTGCGCAATAATGTGGAAGAAAGAGGCGCCCTAAACTTGACACCCTCGCCCCAGGCCTTGCTGCGTCTTTATTCTCATCAAGATAAAGTGAACAATTTCTTCCGGAAGCCTAACTTTAGCCATTATTTCGTCTCTCATTATTACGTCTAATAATTTATACATATTACCCGTGTGGCTAATGAAACTCATCACGAGGTTGTTTTCTTAAATACAAAAGTTACTTAAATTTTGTGATAAAACTCCTGACGGCTGTTATTTGTTTCTAAAGTTCAACCGTATTTTTCCTTCAATAAGTCAAGAGAGAAAAAAAATCCTGAATTTCACTCTACATTAACTTAACTTTTTTTTATTATCGTAATTTAACTCATTCTGCAAAATTCAGCTGAAAAGGTTAATTATTTTATTAATTTGTTGATAGTTTTGCTGCAGGAGAAATAATGTGGCTAGAGATTTGAGAGATAGATAGACAGATAGAGAGAGAGATATATAGATAGATAGTTAGTTAGATAGATAGATAGAGAAAGGCGAGAGAAAAAAAGAAAGTAAGGAGCAGACAGACAAGCACAGGAAAGTAGACACACTCAAGAAATGTATTGCCAAACTCAGTTACAGGAAGCCCGGTGCTGCCTGGCCTTAGATTCTTTACAAGGTGAGCCTGTGGTGTGTCATGGCTCGTGCTGGAAACACATCATGAATTAGGAAAGTAAGCAAAACGCGTCGTGTAATGGTTTATTCTAGACAAGGAATGCAATTTATTTTCTGAATAACACTGATTGCTATCAATGAATCCACTAATATTTTTACCAGAACTATAAATATAGAGACTGATGACATTTGTCCTTTTCAATGTGAAAATTGTCACTAAATGTATTTTTTTTTACCATTGAACAGAGATATTAATACATATGGTGACAGGCATCACGGCTTTATAATAGCGGGATAAACAATGAAAAATGGAAATCTCACTAATATAACATTTTTTTTATTGGGTCACCACACACACACACACACACACACACACACACACACACACACACACACACACACACACACACACACTCACACTCACACTCACACACAGCCAATATGTTTCGCTGAATGAACGCAGCCGATGCAGCGAGCGAGTCAGGTCCGTACCACTCCAGTTTGACATACAGATAAGCGTCACGTGAATGAAAAATGAGGCGAGGCGTCGATATACATAATCCCCGTCCCTCTCAGTGTCAACCTTCCATTTCATTATCCCATAAAGAAAGCATCGTGGTCCATCAGTTCCTTTGCAATGCGAAGCTATGACTGCAGGTGACGCGACCTTCATAGCGAGGGGAAAAAAATGTCAAAAACTCGTTTGGAATACTGCATGTGGTGGAATAGAGATGTGGGGCAGGATTCATGAGGTTAATGGTTGGAACGTGAAGTATGGAGGGGAGCAGGGCTGGCTTGGTGTATGGCGGGGCTGCAGTTGAGTGATGTGAGTGGAGTGTGTGGGGTGCGGCATCATGGGTGTGTGTGTGTGTGTGAGGCATGTTTAAAGGGTGTGCGGTACGGTTAGTAATGCCAGGGACGTCAGTGAAAGGCGACGGGGGAATGAAAGGAGTGGTACAGGAGAGTTGGGTAGAGTAGGATGCAGAACCTGTTGAAGGAAGGATTAAAAAATAAAGATGAACCGAAGCTGGAATGAGGCTGAAAGGCCAAGAGGAAAGTGAGAAGGACGAGGCCATCCCATCTCTAAATTTTTCTCTGTCACTTGTATGTTCGTACTGTGTTTGTCGTGGCTTCTGATTTCACACACACACACACACACACACACACACACACACACACACACACACACACACACACACACACACACACACACACACACACACACACACACACACACACACACATACGCACACGCACACGCACACACACACACACACACACACACACACACACACACACACACACACAGCACGAGAGCCGATCACATTAGTCAGGAGATCGTCTTGCAAGGGTTGGTTATATGTGCTAAGTGCACTTACTATCTCAGCTTCATATTTCAAGGTGCAGATGGTCGCTCCAGGTGATGGACAGCCTCCCAACAACACCTGACCCACTCTCACCACCTCACCTGCAATATGCTGCAATACACATTTTGGTTTTATGTGATGAAGACGAAAGATTTGTTGATCCAATATTAAATCAACAGAAGCTATCGATCAAAATAGTTGATAAATTCGAACACATAAACCAATTGTCATCCCAGAAAAAAAATGTGTTTATATTATTTATTTACTTCCTATAGGTTATGATGTCCTTAGCAATACATTCACAAAATAATAGGAAAAACACTAAATAAACCCTAACCCTTTACCTTTATCAGATCAGAATTTCATTTAAATATTTCGTGTAATTGCTGGTTTATGCAATCCAACTCCCTTCGCAGCGTGACCCTGAACATCATGCTCAAACGAACACATCTTAATGACTAATTACACAACACCACTTCCAACCAACACACAGGTGGCTTCCCACGCTCTCCTTAACCCTTACACATACGTTCTCAGTCTCGTGTGTTGCTTTACGTTAACATTACCATCAACTTCACTCACTTTTCTGGTCCCTCGGTACGTTGCCTTCTCGTTTCCCTCATTTTTCATCCTTTACGTTTTTTAAGGTTGTTACATCCCTTCCTAAGTTTCCTTCCAGTTATTCTATGCAGCCTCCTTTCCTGTGTGGCTTTTCTTCCCTCTTTTCCCCCTTGTATTCCTCTGTACTTGCATCCTTACTTGCATCTTATACGACCTCTATGCTGCGTTCCAAGGAGTGTGTATACAGTATGATTCTTTTTAGGCTGGCAGCTCCCCTCAAGTTCCCTTACGGAGTTTTAGCAAAGTTTTGAGGAAAATACTTGAAAGTCTCGGTTGGTGCCTTGTGTTTGTGGAAGTTTTAATGTAAATTGCTGCTAAGAGGACGAAAGAAGCGTCTTGCCCTTCTGATGGTCGTTTTAAGAGCATGTTTTCCATTCCATGAGAGAAGTTAGTGTCTCGTTGCATATTTGTGTGTGTGTGTGTGTGTGTGTGTGTGTGTGTGTGTGTGTGTGTGTGTGTGTGTGTGTGTGTGTGTGTGTGTGTGTGTGTGTGTGTGTGTATGTTGTTGCTATTAATGTTATTGTTGTTATTGCTATTGTCATTGTTGTTGTTGCATGTACTATTGTTATGACTGTAGTAGTGTGGATGGATGGATGGATGTGAATACAGGTTGTGTATTTTAGATTTATATGTTAAATTACACTAAATAATATCAACGTAATTGTAGACGCCGGTGAAGTGCGTTTCATATGTAGATAAGAACGCTATAGTCTGTGAAGCTGACGGCGAAACCTGGGCTGGCCTTGATTTTTCAGATCTTATAGAGGCTTTGAGTCCTAAAAGAGATGAGAAAACATACCACATGATCGAAATTAAAAGGAAAGACTTATATTGAAATGAATCAACGGCTCTCGTGATCTGCGTCCTCACCCTATACAGTAAGCTTATTTAAGGAAGAATGAGCGTCCAGGGTGAGAGTGAATGGTTGTCGTTTTGGTTTGTGTGAGTAATTAAAGCCGCATCAGATAACAGGATAGCAGTGACAGTGATAGGAAGCGTGGCTATGGCAGTGGAGGCGGTAGGGTGGGTGACATGCATACATCTGATTAAAAAGTTAGTGAGGTGTGTGTGTGTGTGTGTGTGTGTGTGTGTGTGTGTGTGTGTGTGTGTGTGTGTGTGTGTGTGCGTGTGCGTGTGTGAAGGGTGATATTTTTGGCAATAAAGACAAAACAAAGTAAACAGAGCTACTATCACAACAAAAACAACTAATAATAATAATAATAATAATAATAATAATAATAATAATAATAATATCATCAATAATAATAGCAATAATGATAATAATAATAATAATAATAATAATAATAATAAAAAAATAATAACAAAACCACTAACTTTTATCCAGCTCTGCAAAAATTTATAGGACTGCTAAACGCATGTGTGTCCATGATCTCTCTATATGAAAAATGAAAGAGAGTAACACATATAAATTGTTTCCCATCGTGCCATAATCTCTCTTTGTCGATAAAAACAAAGCAAATTGTATACGGACTAAAAAAAAATCAACAACGAAAAGTTATATAAAAAATATGAATAGACATATGACAATAAATGAACGATCGATGATGAAAAGTGAGGTGAAGCAGTAACGTGTTGAGGGAGTGAGGAACACTGTTATTACAAGTCACTTTTTTTTTTACAGAACCAGGTGTTGAGTGGATTAATTGCTTTACCTGACCATTCCATTTAATTTGTTGGTAGGAAACGGGTTGCCTGGCTATCACGCGCGTGCAGTCAGGATTCCACGCCAAACTAAAATTCATATTTATAGCTGTCAATTATCGTCCACGTTTACTTCCGCGTTCACGTCCGCTGCCCGAGTTGTGACGCGTTAAGCAAACACAAAACTGACCCATCCGTTGTGTTCTGTAACTGATGACTACTACAGACATTTTTTTATATATCTTTTAAACAATTAGAAAACTCATTTAGAACTTGACTGACGCTCTTGTAAAGGTAAATAATAGAATTGTATCTAAAGAATTATGCCAATTTTGCAATACATAGATGATTATAGATTATATACGAGTAGACAGACAAATATACAGAAAGACAGACAAACATTTAGCTAACCAGAAAGACAAACAAACACAAACACACACCCAGACAGCCAGATAGGCGTAAATGTTGGTCGTGTATGTAAGTATATAAGTAACGAGGCACAATTCACATAGATAGTAGGTGTAGGTGACCATAATATATACACTCGCAGACTCAAACGTGCTGTGTGTAACGGGAAGTAGAGGGACAACAGCGTTACATCACCCAGGAGAAATCGAAGAGAACAGGGCCGGTAACAGATAGGAACACATACATAACATAAAGTACACACACAGACACACACACTCACATACATACACACACATAAATACATAAATGCACAAATATACACATCCGTAGGCCTATCCAAATGATGTTTTCTGAGTCTATGTCCCAAGACCAATATCATCTCCAGCCTCGTACCATTCTATTTCATATACTGCCTTGCCTTACCGAGAGAGAGAGAGAGAGAGAGAGAGAGAGAGAGAGAGAGAGAGAGAGAGAGAGAGAGAGAGAGAGAGAGAGAGAGAGAGAGAGAGAGAGAGAGAGAGAGAGAGAGAGAGAGAGAGAGAGAGAGAGAGAAAATGAGAGAATGATAGTATATATTTATGTAGTATTTGACAGCCACATAAAGTACACATTCACTTCCATCTCTACTCATATAAAAGGTAAATAGTACTTTTCCTTCCTCCCTTTCCTTCCTTCCTTCCTTCCTTCTTTCCTCTCCTTCATGACCTCCATCACCCCTCCCCTGTTTCCTTCTCCTCCGTAAATCGAGCTCACAAAGTAGCTGTGTAGGATGGAAGGGCCAACACATGCCTCAGTAGTAGTAAGTCAGCGCTCAGCAACTCAGCACCTCAGCACCTCAGCACCAGACGTATAAAACACATAAACCTAGCGTACTATGAGGAATAAAGTGTGTGTGTGTGTGTGTGTGTGTGTGTGTGTGTGTGTGTGTGTGTGTGTGTGTGTGTGTGTGTGTGTGTGTATGTGTGTGTGTATGTGTATGTGTGTGTTTGTACTACTGTGCTGTATTGTTCTGATATCTTTTTTTCTTGTTTTTTCTTGCTCCTTGTTTATATTTCGTTATGTCGTTGTGGCTTTTGTATCATACTTGCTGTAACTACTCTTTGCCTTTTGCTTTTTTCTCTTTCTCGCTTTCTCTCTCTCTTTCTCTCTCTCCCTCCCTCCTTCCCTCTCTCCCTCCCTCCCCTCCCTATGGTCTGTTTGTGTCTCCGTTTGTTTTTTGTTTTTTCTCCTCTTTTATTTGTTTTGTCTCTCTGTTTGTCTATCTGTCTGTGTCTGTCTCTATCACCCTGCCTGTCTGCCTTCCCTTGCTCCTCACTGTCTGTCTATCTATTTCGTTGTCAGGCTGTCCTACTATGTATGTCTGTTTTTATGTACACATGTATACCTATATGTGGGCGTGTATGTATGTTATGTAAGGGTTGTACTGTGTATATCAACGCTTTCTGTCAATTTCTGTCACCTATGTATCAAGTTAACTGTCGAGGGACCGCGGGGCATGTGTCGTATCTTTCCCTCACCTGCCGGAAGCTTACAGGGTTTCATGTGTCTGGTGTGACTTGTGTGTTTACTGTTTATTTTCCTCCAGCGATGGATTGACACGCTCACACAGAGGAAGGAATAGGGAGAAGGCGCACTTACACACACACACATCTACACACACACTCTCATACACTTACACATACACACATAAACACACACACATTCACAGTAGGTATATGATGAAGTACAGTATTAAAAGCTTTTACCGCCCACCACACGTTTAGGGAAAGGTTAATCTCAGGCTAAGGTTGATGGGTTTTCCTCACGTAATTATTGGTACGCAAACATTATTATTATTATTATTATTATTATTATTATCATTGTTGTTATTATACAGTTCACAGAGAAGCCTGAACAGATATTTTTCTAATTTTTACTGGCGGTTGGTTTGTGAGGGAAAGACTGCATTTATAAAGTTTAGTCGCTAAGCTTGAGCCTCTATACCTTTCCTTGACGCTATCCATTCTGTAGTCTCCCTCCCATCACACTCCCACCTTTTTCACCAATATCCTCACATTCTCCACTCTTTTCTCCTGCATCCAAACCTTTCTCTCGCTTCAAGTCTGCCAGCACCTCCACACCTGCCCTTGACACTGTTTACTTCCGTTGCGCCATCTCGTCATTCTCAGCCTTTTCTTTATTGTTGTCATTCTCGTCGTACTTGATCGGGTAGTTCTGTTTCTTTTCCTCGTCAGCATTCTCTTTCTTTTCCTTTTTCTTTCTCTGAACCTCGTAACGTTGACCTCCCACATATATTTTTTTTCTTCGCTTTCAAGTCCTCTTTCGCCTCTCTCTCTTTCCCCTCACCCTTCTCTCACGTCTCAGAGCCCTCGTTTGCTTCTCCATCCTCCACCGCTCTCTCCTTCCACTCCCCACTGTATCACCAACCCTACATTTCCTCCTTCTCCTCCTCATCCTTCTCCTTCTTCTCTTCTTCCTCCTCCTCCTCTTCCCGTACAGCCTCTTCGTTGCACTCTTATCCTCCCGACTCTTCTCAACTCCCTCCAGCATCCACCTCTCCTTAAAGCTCTTCTGCCCCCTTCATGTAAGAGTGCTTCAGTCCCTAACGCCCGACCGGTAACGAGGCATTGTGAGGATCCCTTCCTAGCCCTGCCCCGCCTTGCCCCGCCTTGCCCCGCCCTACCTCAACCTCACCCAGCCCCGTCCCGCCTTCCACTTGACTTAACCCTCCTTCCTTGACCGCCCTCAACCCCTCCCTCTTTTCCGGGTACTGGCAAAGTTATCCCTTCCACTCCCCTTCCCTTCCCTCTCCATCCCTTCCCTTCCCTTCCCTTCCTCTCCCCTTCCCTTTCCCTCCTCTTCCCTTCCCCTCCTCTTCCCTTCCCCTCCCCTTCCCTTCCCCTCCCCTTCCCTTCTCTTCCCTCCCCCAGGTGCCTCGCTACTTATCCTCTCACCACTCCAATACCACAGCCTCAGGATTACTAAGAGAACATTCGTGTCTTTTCTCAAATGAATGAAATAAAAGTCTCTCGAGAGCCACAGATGAAAAGTAAAAAATATACAACATACGAACCTTAACACGCCAGCCATACACACCGCCCCCCCTCACACCACACACCACACCGCCCCCCACCACACCACACACCACACCACACCGCCCAAACAATTCCATCCACATAAGAATGATTAACACAACAATTCTTTCCTCCTCCCATGGTATGATTTTCTGTCCGTATTTTTTTGTTTTTAAAGTTCTCTCGGTGTTTTTCTTTACCTTCAGTATGAGTGTTTTCGCCGGAGTATTTCCCAGTAACATCAATAACAGAGCCTCAAAAACATACCCCATGAAATCTTTTAACCTTAGAAAATTCTTGCGCCACCCTGTACCGTACCCTTGGCCCTAGCGAATGGCAGGCAACCTTTTCCCATTCTCCCTT
This sequence comes from Cancer borealis, assembly GCA_036785275.1. Taxonomy (NCBI): domain Eukaryota; kingdom Metazoa; phylum Arthropoda; class Malacostraca; order Decapoda; family Cancridae; genus Cancer; species Cancer borealis. Next base: position 171,726 of record JAXIVD010000267.1, on the reverse strand, counting down.
ATTCTTGTCACGTCTTGAATTCAGTTTCCGTTTTCGTCGCCTGTAAGAAACTTCTAGTCCCTTCAACTCGCCCACAAACCTGCGGAAATTGTGAAAAACTTAGGTATATATATATTTTTTTTCCCTCCACTGAAAGTTTACATTGCCCTCATCCTTGTGCTGATCTGCTTTCTATATCGTAAAGTTTTGTTTGTTTATTACTCATCCACAAACCAAGGCATGCAAATGTGAGGGTAACTAAAACATCACATCTTTAACGCTAACTCCCTTGTATAGCTTTGTTTACCTAGGAGTTTTCGGGAAGAGCCCAAGAAGGCAAACACTCCAAGTAAACAGAGGGAGACAGGAAGAGGAGTGAGACAGGAGTGGAGGAGAGAGACCAGGTGAGGGGGGGGGGGGGGTTACAGTGAGGTTGGAGGAGAGGTGATGAAGGGAGGAGGAGGTAGTACAGAAGGAAAATGTCTCCCTTTAATTAATTCTCGGAAGTGTTGACTCAAACTGTTTGTATTTTCTAACTTTTTATTTGTTATTTCTAAGTTGTGTTTCGTGATGTTTATTTTCTCTCTCCTCTCTATAAGTTATCGTAGCCATTATCAAATTATTGTTTTTTTTTACCGAATACTGAAAAATTCCATCTCGTGCATTCTAGCGCTGACACTAAATATCGTAATTTTTGATGGAATAATTTCAGAAATTTTACTTTTTACTTCATATATTAGTCAAGAATAATTTCCTCTTTCATTAAGGCTTACACGGATTTCTTTGTGTTTGCTCACTAATCCTCAAACATGGTTTAAATTCTCTAATTAGTGAGTCTTCTCCTTTCCACCGTACGCCTCCACGATTCTTACCTCGTTACCCCGTGCTGCGCCCCAGGGGAGAAAGAGGGAGGAAGAGGGAAGAAGTGTAGGTAAGTGTGGCTTGCCTGGGGCGGAAAGATGAGCTGCTGTTGAAGAGTTGTGGGGGAGAATTAGTGAGACACACCTCGAGGGAAGCAACCTGACTAACAAAAAAAATAGGACGTAAAAAAAAATAGTCACATGTCTCAGCTCCCGTCAGAGTTATGGGCTCGAAAAATGTTATGAATCGGAAATATGTGATTGAATTTGTGTTGGAAAAAAAATGTTTGGATGTTTTTTTCAATTTACAGTTGTTGTAGCACATTGTAATCATTAATAGTCCCTCAGGCTCACAACACTGCAAAGCTTCCTATACATTCAGTTGTTGTCTACAGTTTTTAACGGTATTTACGACACCTTTATACGTAATGTTTTTCACTGAACTTTTCTTTCACTCGTTTCTCGACATATTATGCATATGAGTATTTACTTCATCTGACGCTAATCATACTTTTCCCAGCTGACATGTCCCTAATCAAGGCTGGAATTGGATTCTTCTGAACAGGAAAATAATTATTTTTGTCAGTTTAGCTTCAGCTTTGATATAACATGTTTATGAATATCTATGAATGTTATTGTTTATGAAAAAAATGTATTTCATTAAAAAATAGTATAATATCAAGTGTAGCGTCGATAAACAAAAACGATCAAATAATCAATCTAAACATTGAATCTGATGTTACTGAAACCGCTGTCATCCATGTGGCAATGTGTTTACCCTCAAACCAGCTTTAAATCTTTCCCCGTCGGTCATGTTGACAAGTAATCCTGTCAATTAAATAGAAATATCTGAATGACCTAGAACAGAAAATCCGGAAATTGAATCATACGGTGAAAATGAAAGATAAACCAATGGTCTTAAAATAGTTTAGAGTTTCAGTTATCACTTTTTTTTGTAATCTTCCATTAATAGTAGTACTTGTATTACAAGTATTACAACTACTGTTAGTATTAATACTGCTTTACAACTGCCACGGAGGCGGTGACCTAATGGCTAGCGTGGGAGGCATACCAGCTCGGAGTTCCGAGTTCGAGTCCCTCGACGAGTTGACCACTTTACTATGAAATAACCGCCGAATGGCCAAAGGTCACCTTCATGCTGCCATAACACTATCCTCGACGGGACTGTAAAGTTACATGCATCAAGGAGCTTTCGCTAACACCATTAGTCTTTCAACAGAGAAACGAAGCGTCACTATAAAATATGTAAACCTGCGCTACTAACGGGCGCTTACCGGCGCCCCAAGTGTAAGCCAAATTTGTTTGTTTTTTAAATAGATGCTTTCTCTCTCACACACACACGCACACACACACGCACACGCACACGCACACACACACACACACACACACACACACACACACACACACACACACACACACACACACACACACACACACACACACACACAAATGGATTTAGGATCTTAGAACAGATATAGTATTGAGACCCCTGATCTTACCCTGAACATAATAAAAAATACATAATTATTTTTCTCCTCACCAAGAAGGAAACAGATCAGTCCTTGAGTTTTGCTTCTCTGCATGTTTATCATTACTTCAGCTGCATCCTGAAAATTTGCTTCCAGCCTCAGAGGTTTTGAAATATACATCTGAAAGAGAATTATTGGACTCTTTGATGTACTACTTGGTTCTCTAAGTTAACGTTGAGTTTGCCAATACTTCCCGCTTGATCTGCCTCCCCCTCCCCCATCCTCCTCCCCTTTCCCTCACGGCCTTACCATCATCTCTTGCGACATTGTTTTTGTTTCAAGTTTCTGTTTTCCGCTTGTTATGTATGTATGTATTCATGCGTGCCTTACGAAACAACTTTTACATGCATTTCGTGCAGTTTTCAGGTAAGCTTATCATTGTTTTTACTTTGTAATATTTTAATCTTCCCACGCGTCGCTGAAATTTTGCAGTAAACATTATTAATATTTGTTTATTTCATAAACCCGACACTGTGTGAATGAACGCTAAAACGGCATTGCCATAAATAAATAACCGTAATACACAAGTTTTCATTTTCTTTACTCTATCCGTGAATTTTAGAGTTTACATTTCACTCCATGTAATAATAATTACTAAAGCTTCATTCTTCAACAATAAACACAAAAGAAAAAAATATATAACATATGTAAACGCATTTCATACAGGTAAATGTAACACACGGAAATGCGCGATATTATACCTCACAGAGAAAAGGATTGACGGTAAAATATGTTTGAATAGAACGTGGGGGCAGGCAAGCGGAAAGAACAGGTTAACCAGGCGAGACTACCTTTGGCCTCCTCTGTACACGGGAAATGTAATAATTGTGAAGGTTGTTTTCCTGGAGTGTCTGCTATTTTGAGGTTATCATCCTTCATGGGGGGAGGAAAAAGACACACACACAGAGAGGGGGAGAAAAAAAGAGAAAGAGAGGAGGAACGGACCATGATGACCCTTGTAAAGCATATTCACCAGAAGCCACATTATTTTTTTATTCTAAGTTTTTTATTCTAGCTCTTAACCTCTTCCTTTCCCCGGCGTGGCTGCCCGAGGTTGCGAGTTGAGCGTAAGGCCATTCTTATCTCAAGTCATATATCTTGAGAGTGGCGTCCGAGTGACAAAAAGGACGCAGAGGAAGATGTATATGTAGGGAACGACTATCCTTTGTCTTACATGTCGTGGGCAATGGTGGTGTGGATTGTAATGTAGAGATATATAACAATTGTGAAGCTTTGTCTGACCTTACAGCTGAAATTGCTTTATCAGACTTTTAAACCAGCTATAACAACCTGATTCTTTCTTCCTTGCTGCTATGGAGGGTTAGAATTATTCCTCTGGCAAACTTACTTTAACATGTCAACTCACACCGATTCACTTGTAATTCCTTTAACTGCTGCTACACCCTTTCTGGTAATATTCATAATCTCTTAATTTAATTCCTTCAATAGTAGAACACCGAACGCCACCCTTCCTTTATGATAGTTCACCTTACACAGCACACCAAGACTCGTATGTTTGAAGCTGTTAATATCAACCCTCATCTTCCATCTTGTTTAACTTTCTCTTTGCTCAGTTTTCCTTACAAGCGAGTGGCTGTGTATGCTCATAAGTATATACAAAGGGGAAACCTAAGTAAACGTTGCTAACTTTCTTCTGAGAACCAATATTTTTTATGTTCTTCGTAAAGTGCGCCCTGCTGGTGATCCCTTACGAGTGGCTCTTGTCTCTAATCCTTGGTCGTCGTTCTAGCTGGCTTTCTTTAGGACTTGGGTTATTGCCTTGGATATAAGAAAGGCCTTGGACAGAGTCTAGTACAGTCTTTATGAATTACTCCCATACGGTTTATATCCCTTAGGTTGTTTTTGTCCGCTACTTTTCTACCTTCTATATTACTGCCTCGCTACACGACTACGGTGCTTCATCAAAATGTACATGTGGATTATCTTTTTATCCACAATCTACTCTTGTGATTATATCTAATACATGTGGATTATCTACAATTACATACTGTCGTGTGAAGTTAATGTCTGTGTTCAGTCATTACGTATGTGTTGTTGACGCTGCAATATAATTTTGTCTTTTTACATATATTGAAATGAAAGCGGCCCTGTGGTGTAGAGGGCGAACGGAGATAATCCTACTCTCCAGTAAGTGTGTGTGTGCGTGTGCGTGCGCGTGCGTGCGTGAGCGCACGTGAGCGCACGTGAGCTCGCGCTCCCAGGGTCTACATACACCCATTCTTCTCAGGAAAAAAAATCGAGAAATGTAATTTTGTTTGTAGATGTGCCAGCAATACGCAACCCAGATTGGTTATAAAATACTACATAATGTGTTTGTATAGAGAGAGATCATTGGCCAAACTAGAATGAATGCATAACTATAGTGTGTCATTTTAAACCACTCGGATTGTGAAAGAAACTAATGTGGGGTGATAATGATAATGGCGAAACTTGAATCTCATCATCTCACTGATGTGTCTCATAAATCCTATATTTCACTCGTCCAGTATGCAGATGATGAATGTTATGATATATAGTGTGTGTATTGCTTCTGGGCGATTGTCACCGAGATCTGCTTACACTGAAAAATAAATATTGAGAGGAGGATAACAATAACATGAATGATAATTATATTAATGATTTCAAAATGAATAAATAAAACAATAGATAAATAATGATAATAATAATAATAATGATAATAGTAATTATTGTCATTATTATTACTATGATAATTATATTAATGATAATATTAAGAAGAATAACAACAATAAATATATAAACATCTTTTTTCCTGGAATCAAAATGCATTTTCAGCGTAACTCTGAAAAATAAAGTTTCATATTTTAATGCTGATGATATTTCAAATAAGAGGCTGAGAGAGAGAGAGAGAGAGAGAGAGAGAGAGAGAGAGAGAGAGAGAGAGAGAGAGAGAGAGAGAGAGAGAGAGAGAGAGAGAGAGAGAGAGAGAGAGAGAGAGAGAGAGAGAGAGAGAGAGAGAGAGAAAGAGAAAGAGAAAGAGAAAGAGAAAAAGAGAGAGAAAGCGAGAGATATACCTATATAAATTAACAAAAAAATATATATAGAGACCATTGTATAATACGACCCGTAAAGAAAACGAAGTAAATACACAGATAGATAAAAAAAATATATGATAAAGATTAATCAAAAAGATTGACACGTGGATAGACAAAAGGTGGAGAAAAAGAAAGGTGATGGATAACGTTTCCTTTGTGTGAGTGTGATGGAGAGAGACATTCATTCTTGATCATCCCGCTGAAGACTGACAATAATGGATGGTCTCAGTAGACTCCACCTGTCACAGTATTCCTTAGCGAGACGGCGATGAAAGGTGAAGACAAACGCAAGACACTGGGAGGAGGAAAATAAATAATACACACAGTTTCTTCGCTTGGGTGGGTTCAGCGGAGGGCGAGAGAGGGAGAAAAAATTGTGGTCTTTGGAAACTACGGAAATTATAGAGATTATTGGGATTTTGTGGTATAGTAGGGAATTATGGTGTGTGTGTGTGTGTGTGTGTGTGTGTGTGTGTGTGTGTGTGTGTGTGTGTGTGTGTGTGTGTGTGTGTGTGTGTGTAGGGGGATAAAGTTATATGATAGTTTTCCGTTTGTGTAAAATGCTCTGTGACACGAATTCATGAAAGGTGAATGTGTGAATGAAACCTTTCGATCCTGTTGATTGCAGTTCTTGCGTGAAAATCTTACCTTGCTAATTACTTGAACGCCACACAAACGAGGGTTATAAAGTCACGTGATGTAGCGTTAATTAAAGTTTTTCTCATCAAGGTAATGCGTAGGTGTTTTTTTTCTTGAACGAACAAAGCAATTAAAACGATTCCTGACTCCCTACCAAGGCATTTGTACATCAGCTTTTCAGCTTTTATTATCCATGTGTGTGTGTGTGTGTGTGTGTGTGTGTGTGTGTGTGTGTGTGTGTGTGTGTGTGTGTGTGTGTGTGTGTGTGTGTGTGTGTGTGTGTGTGTGTGTGTGTCTGTGTGTGTATGAGTATGTATGTGTGTATTTTTCTCTTCCTAACAGCTATAAGTACCCAATTACACAGTTTCTCTTAATCAACGTTATCATTTATATCTACTTCTTTAATTTATTCCTTCTTGACATGTGTGTATTTTTCTCTTCCTAACAACTATAAGTACCCAATTACACAGTTTCTCTTAATCAACGTTATCATTTATATCTACTTCTTTAATTTATTCCTTCTTGACAATACTTAACCGGATATCACACATCACTGTCGCTGGCTACCTTTACTGGAAACTATTGCTCCCTCCCCTCACACCCTAACCTCGCACATGGCTCGCCGCCCTTGTAAAAACTTATCAATGCCCTCAACAGATGTCCACACGCCCCACACACCTGTCACGCCCACTTTACATATCTGTTCTGTCAGTTTTGTCAATTTTTTCTATATATCCGAAAGAGCAGGTATATATCCATTTCTTTTCTTGCAGTTTTTTCTTCTGTTTTCATTGAATTCGTACGCTGAAACGTATTTTTTTATCTCGCAAACACACACACACACACACACACACACACACACACACACACACACACACACACACACACACACACACACACACACACACACATACACACACAGTGGCAGAATCATGGCATCGTCAAGTCGAGCAAACTGCCGAAATTGACGTGAGGGCGACTGATAGTGTCCCGCAAACAATTTATTTATCGAGTGGAGGCGCGGCTGTCGAGCGTCTGGGCCACACCAGGCGAGGCAAGGCAAGGCAAGGCAAGGCAAGGCAAGGCAAGGCAAGGCGAGCTACCTTTAACTAGATGATGGTGTGGCTGTCTCCCGTCACTGTCACTCCCTCCCCCAGGTCACCACTACGAACACTATATTGCCACGTGCATAAATACGTTTTGTTGGCCATGGAACACTAACTTGAACTTCAAAAATTATATTGAAGACTGTTACTACTATTATTTGTACTGCCACATCTCCTCCTACCACTACTATTATTACTACTTTTACCACTGCAATACTGATGATAATAATAATAGTCACAACTTCTATTAGTAAGACTCGCGAGGTTACTTTCACTTACGCCTTTTAGCTTTCTTATATATAGAAGGCAAGTTTGCGTGGTAAGTAGGCGATGGTTGGGTTCCTTGAGTCCCTGAGTGAGGTGAGGGAAGGGAGGGGAAGGAAAGGGAGCACGTGGGGAATTTTATTTTTTTATAATGATGCTTTCAGCGAAGGATTTCAGACGTCAATATGAAGGATAATCTGTGAGTGAGTTATTATGATGCCAGATGAAGGGATGTCGGGCCAGGAAGGGAGAAGGAAGGAAGGAAGGAAGGAAGGAAAGAAGGAATGAAAGAGTTGATTGTGGAGTAACTTGAAGGATCGATGGCTTGTGTTTTCATATTAATTTTATCTTTGTTTATAAAGTAATTTTGTGTATTCATTACATATTTATAGCATCCTAAGATAGTTTAGCCACATTGAAAGAATGGCAGTAAGAGAAAACAAAAGATAAATGAGATGGATAGAAAAATTGGAGGATTAAGTGCTAAAGTATGTGAGGGAAAGGGGAGTAAAGAATAAGAGGATTAGAAAATGTAAAGAGGGAATATATGGAGAGGTATAAATGGAGATTCCTTTCTTGTGGCCATCTCCTGTAGGAAGCTGTTAGAGACACGTGTTATATATAGATAACTAGATAATAAATAAATATACAATTAAATGAATATATAAATAGTTAACTAGATAGATAAATATATATAGCACTTGTTTCTTATTTATTTTTGTCTATTGTCTTCTTTATTTATCTCATTTTCTTATTTACCAAGTGGGCCTTGAAGAGGAGTTTGTGTATTGCGTTTAATTAAGGTAATCCCTGCCGGCGCACTATATGTTGAAATTATGTTACAGTTTTTCCAGAGTCGAAAGTGGAAGATTACACGTGTTAATTATTGTATTACCTGATGCCTGAATAACTAACTCGTTTTGCTGGGAGTGTAAGAAGATTGTTTTCATTAGTATATCATAGGAAGAGGCATGATAGTATTTGACAGAACATATGTAAGATTACACACACACGCGCACACACACACACACCCCAGTTAACCCTCTGAACCAGTGTCACATCTTCATCCTCCTCGGTATGACAGGCTTCCATAAATAATGGATCTAGATGTTCTATATGTAAACGAAACAATCATGGCCAGAATACGACACAGCAGATTCAAATTCAGCAACCATATGAGCTCTCAGTAAGCCACGAGCATTTCTTTTTTGGAGTACCAGTAAGTGAGTAGAAAATGTAATTCCCAAAAAAATCGCCCGGACAAAATTTTAATGAATTCAAAAAAATTGCAGAGTTCAAATGTCTCTCTTCTTTTCCTTCTCCCTGCCTCAATGTCATTTTTTGTTATCTTCTCTTCTCTCCACCTTGACTTGAGACTATTGAGACCCGTTAAGAGGTGAAAGCAAGCTGCTGCGGCCTTGCTATATCTATGAAAATCGTACGTGAACATGGAGTGAAAATGCTCACAATAAGTCACCTGAAAACGAGAGGCAAATTGCAATCAGGAAATAGCTGTAAAACTGTAAATGGATTAGAAAAGAGTGAAAAAATCTTAAAATATATATAAAAAGCACATGAAGTCATAGCAACTGCAGTTTGCTCGTGCAGACTTCTCTTTTTTTCTCTCTTTTTTTTAGCGTTAGCGTGAAGGATATTGACTAATTTTAGAGGAGATGAGAAAGTCTATAAAAAGTTGCTCTCCGCTAGTGTAATAATTTTTCCCCCTCTCAGTTATCACGTGGAAGGTCGATCTGCCACCTGAAAAACGAATGCCCTTGTTGTGATTTCCAGCCTCAATCACCACACTGCCCATTACTCTTATTTCCCTTAAACCTCAACTCACAGCAGAATCCGATTAGCGCCGATGATACGTGAAGTTACTTGAAGATGAGGATTTCCTAACTTCGAACCCTGTTTCCTCCATAGCTCAATGGGAGCTTTGTCTTGGCAGCAGTGGTGGTACGCGACTCACTGAACTGACGATGAGGCTTAATACTGCAAGATAAGCGACAAAATAGTATACTAAACAGTCTTGAGACGACCCAGGATTGTACAGGCTTATCAGAGAGAGAGAGAGAGAGAGAGAGAGAGAGAGAGAGAGAGAGAGAGAGAGAGAGAGAGAGAGAGAGAGAGAGGAGAGAGAGAGAAGAGAGAAGTGAGATGAAGGAGCTGGTAAGACGAACCAAACAATATGATTGATAGGTAACTTGGAGGAATGCATTACTCAAGTGCGCCAGCAGCTCGCTCGCTCCATTATCCCGTAGACGAGGCAGAGGAGGAGGAGGAGGAGATAGAACATACAGGATTAATAGATGGGTAGATACTGCGAGTGAGAGCAGTGGACGCAAACACAATGCGGGAGAGATATGATTGGAAAGTGATTTAGAGGAGGAAGAGCAATGGGAGGAGCAGAGTAAGAAAAAAGAAGGAGCAAGAGGAGGGAGACGATGGGTACGCCACCTCACCAAAGCAACACTTGGAAGATTAGTTTAGTTCTCCCAAGGGCACCGTGCCAAGGCTCTAATATCCGACACTGACCGAGGAAGTGGTGTTTCAAGTTTTAAACTGCATTGGTAATTTCTTTGCGATGATTGCTGTGAGCGTTATTAAATTAAATTAGATTAATTACTTGAACATCCATTGATGATTAACAATATGTAGCATGGTGATAAAGCTTGATTGATAGCGTTAGTGACAGCGGGACTTGAACTATTATTTTTTTATGTGCACCGTGAAGCATTGAACATGAGTTACGTACTTACAGAATTATAGTCCTCTGTGGGTCGAGGCTGTTTGTTATTTCCTATCTTATACAACAGCATCCTCATATTCCCTTGGCACGTGGCAGATCCAGGCCTGTGAGGTGTTGGACGCGATGCAAACACTTATATTTTAACACAATGTGATATAATTAATACACGTGGCATATTTGAGCAAAATGTATTAATTTCTTCACTCACAGATGGTAGCCTAGTGGCTAGCGGTCGGGTTGGCGAGCTTAGTCTCGAATTCGAGTTCCGATATCCGCTGGCCACTTTTCTTTGGTATTACCGCCAAGTGGCCAAAGATCACCCATATTCTACCATAACACTATCCTTGACGGGATTTGCAAAGTTATATGCATTAAGGAGCTTCCGCTGGCAGCATGTAGCCTCTCTCAACAACGAGGAGAACGAAGAAAAACCAGGCGTTACTATAAAAAAAATTATAAAAAAAATACCTGCGCTGCTAACGGGCGGATGCCAATCATCTCAAGAGAGCCTCCATCAAACCTACCGGCGCCACAGGTGCAAGACAGAAGAAAAAAAATTGACTTGTGAACAACTTATATGTCAGCACCCCATTATTTCCCCTTTTGTTTTACGTTCAAGAGGAAACAAGTTTTCTCCAACATAAAGACAAGGTCACAAAAGAGGCTCCTTGTCTCCCCTCACTGCCATCCGTCCTGCCTCTTGACCATTCCGCTCCACTCCGCTCCACTGCCACACACCATTCCTCCCTGCTCCGCCCCTATCCTCTCCTCTCCTCTCCTCTCTCCTTTCCTCCCTACAACAACCTGTCCTTCTGGGAGGCGTTAATCGTCCTCGTGATGCTCGGCTTGTTCAGTTCTCGGAGTATGTGTAAGCTTGATTGATATTTTGAACTTAATCACAGTGAACCATAATAAATCTTAACCTTAATCACAGAGGAGCACAATTAATCGTTGAAAGCCTCTGGTATAAACAAAGAAATCGTTCAGCACATTAATCCTGCCCCGGACACAAGACGCAGCATCCATAGTAAACTTACTCTCTTTTCTCCCTCCAGCAACTTGTTTTTATCAGGTTTTTCTTTGTTAATATTGCTGTTGTCTAGATTTAACCACCACCACTACCACTTCACAACGACCTGTTCGTTTTCCTTCACCTTTTCCTCCTCCTCCTCCTCCTCCTCCTCCTCCTCGACTCCGTTTCATTATCTCATACTTGAACTATTCTGAAGGCTCTGGTCATAACTTCAATGATTCGAAAAGTGACACGTGTGCCAAAGGATTTTTTCTAGAACCAAAAACGGTATATATAGATAATTTAATTTATGTAAGGTGAGACACTGCCAACAATTAAATAAAGGAAAGATATTGGCATCACCGTCACCAGAGACTTGAGACATCCAAACAACGCGTGGACAAGGAGAGAAAATTAATCTTGAAGTTATAACATAAATTTTTAAACAAAAGATCCGGCAGTCAAAATGGCGGTGGTTGTCTTGCCAACTACCAGAATAACAGAGGACTCAAAGGGGAAGGAAGCAACAAAAATTGATAACATCATTAAGGTAAAAATTACTGGTATATGAAGAAAAAATTAAACATGTTGCTCTGTTCCAAAATGAATAAAAGTCTAGGAACATACATGGAGCAGATCTCCATATTTTTTTTTTACCGAAATCGTCAACAATGATGCCACATTTTTTTTTTAACATACAACTAATGCGACGACGAGAAGCATTGGTATCCAAAGTGAAGCCAAGTATAATTTCCAAAAACTTTCTCTCTTTAATTGATTTTTTCTTAGCTGAACAAGCTTCCTACGGAAACAGTTATTGGAAAAACGATCACTTTAAAAAAAATCTGTCCGGATAAATAATCTTGAAACATTTGCCGTGATATACCTAGACTAAGTCAGAATTATTCTTTTAAAAAGTGTATAGTGAAAAACTTCCATTATTCTGTCCGATGAAAAGTCCATATCTTTTCTCTAGAGTAGATGTATTACTCCCACTTTTTCCTGCTGGCAGTGTGCAGGGGAAGGAGTAGGAATGTAGGAGTCTCTCTTTTCTGTCTGTTTCTACACTAATAATAAAGATATATTCAAGCAGGAATCATCGTTATCATGAACTTTCTGTTACTTTTGACACGTTACAACTTATCTACGATCTTCTTCTCCTCCTCCTCCTCCTTTTCCTCCTTCTCCTTATTCCACCACAACTACCACCACCACTACCATCCTTCCTCTTCCCCATCCTCCTACATCCTTTCAACCTACTCATCCTCTCGAGCTTTTCTTCGTTCTTCCCATTCATCCTTCCTTCCTCCAGCACACTGCTCATTCTCAGCCCTGTGATATGTGGGAGCCCTAAATCTCCATCCCATGTTCCTCCACGGTGAAAAGTAGTGTCCTCTTGGAATATAAATTTTCACGTCGTGACATAAACACTTCTGTCCGGTAGGTGGTAGGGTGTTAAATGGCTCGGATAACGGTATTTTTTCCGCCGCATCCAATACTTTCCAGGGTGCAATGTGTCCTTGGGCGTGAAAGGATGCTGAAGGAATTTGGCATCTCAACCTTACGTCCTGGAAAGTGGGGATTCCAGGCTTATGACATTTCGACACGTACAGCAAATCACGTGAAGAGTTAACTTGCATACCCTAGAGAGTGACATTGTTTTTGTATCTATTGTCAGGATGGATATATATATAACGGAGAAGGAGTTCGTAAGTGTTTGTATCTGCATGAGATTATTTATTCATGCTCCCTCTGCGATGTTTATTTGTTTCTGTCTGTGTGTGGATTTGCTTTTGCGGAGGAAGGTCTTGTTTTGTGTTTTACGAAGAGGAAAAGGATGCTGCCGGAAAATAAGAAGTAGTGCAAGGATTATAGGAAAGTTGGGTCAATGTAATATCAGTTACGTAGGAGTAGATGTGTTTATTGTATTGTAAAAATGGAGGAAGGATGTACGGAGGGAAAGAAAGATACTGAGGCAAAGAAATACAGACACGATACTGATATACATGTTTTGAAGTTTCTTTTACTTATATTTTTCTCTCTTTCTCTCTCTTTCTTTATTTCTCTCTGTTTCTCTTTTTCTCTCTTCGACACACACACAAAAAAAAAAGAATAAATAAAATAAGATGACATACGTGCATACTTTATATTATAAATGCCAAGTCAATACCTGATAGCTTTATTTGGAACTCCATTTAATAAACTGATGAATACATTTCGATTAAATATTTCATAAATAATACATAATGAAAGGAAATTACCCCAGATATCGCGAGAGTCGGTCATGTTTCTTTTACTGTATATATGACTTCGTTTTGTCCGCCTGTGACCGTGAATGTTCTCTCTTTTCACGCTTGATGGCTGACTACAAGACGAGGCTATGTTAGGGCCGCGTCGTAAGGGCCACAGGTCACGTTAGCAGGGGTGATGGAGGCAATCAATTCCACTCTAAGCACCACAAGAAACATGCACCAAGAAATTGATTCCATCCAAGGTAATGATGGCTTATGGGAGAATGAAACGACACTAGCGAGAAATTTGAAAAGTTTACGTATGGTTTAAGGGTGAAAACTTTACTGCAGATAAATAGAACACAAAACAGTAAGACGTTAATGATACTGTGTTGTAGATTGATTTCATAATAGAGGGAAATACTTAACATGAGGTTCTGGGATTATGTTCTTAAGGGTCGTGGCGTGGTTTGATCTATGTAATTGAGGTGCATCGTGTGACCGAACATGTAAGGACCCTGATGTGATCCACGCACATGATTGCTTCGCTCTGTCGTGTATTATCGATAACCTCTGCCTGTGTCCCCTTGATATATGCTCAGGCAACATCGTGGCATTAATGGGATCGCTGCTCATGCCTTACGAATTCAGAAACATAAATTCACTGTGATCGTCCTCTTTGATATTATCTATAACATATATAATTCGTAATGCTCTTGATGTGTTTATCTTAATTATTTTACTATATTTTGTTTTTTATCTATTTTCGGGTCGTCTAATGGTGGATCATTGGACGTATTTTGAGCAGCTGCGTCACGTTCCAACAGAAGATGTCTCGGGTGAGTTTTCATTCCGTCTTGTTTTCTTTTGTGCTTCACTTTACGCAGAGTTATTGTGGAAGTTATAATTTGAAATGAGAAACGTGTTGGTTGGTTTGAATATAAAGTGTCCAGCATCAAAGGAACGTGACGGCCAGGCAGCTGGTGAGGTTGTACTGTGCTGAGGATGTCGAGGAGATTGATAGTGTTGTTCAATATGTAAATGATTGAGAAAGTGAAGGTAAGGTAATGAACTATACATAACATTTACCAGTTGGAATGAAGGAATATTTTAGTGGCATTCTATATAGCAATGCTTTGTTGGGAGTTGCTGAGAGAGAGTATTCACTAAATTTAGACTACATAGCACGGTACCGTTGTAAAGGAAATATCGGTGAACTAGTTAATTCCATGACAACCTTTGATGATTAAAATATTGTATTCATGTTTGTTCATTTACAGTGCGATCAGTACTTTATAATTCCCTAGTTTCCATAATAGCTGTAGTTGGCGTCCATAATACACTTATCGTACCAACCTACAATATAAATTTTTTCTATGATATTCTTGTTGTTACTGATATGCCGTTCCCTTGCCACGTCAATTATCGTGATTCGTACTATAGTTTTAAGGACCATTTGAGCTGTTGAGATGAAGGAATGTTGTTGATAGGAGAGGCTTCAGAGAGGAAGAGTAACGTGTCCTTAGTATAATCACCTTCATTTATTCTCTTGTTTGTACATGTTCCTGTTATAAGCTTGGAATTCTGTGCCGACGCTATTCCATTTTGAGGCGTTTATTAGGGAAATTAGGGCGACTATTATCATGGAATTAATCAAGGGTGTGAGAGGATGTCTAATATCCTTGAGGTAAGGTAGTGTCAACCATCAGTCGCCGGCGTACTTATGGTTACAAGTAATATGTTGATGTTGACAGGTTTCCTTGCAGGGGTATTGATTCCTATCGCTTCTTCTTACTCTTCTCTCTCTCTCTCTCTCTCTCTCTCTCTCTCTCTCTCTCTCTCTCTCTCTCTCTCTCTCTCTCTCTCTCTCTCTCTCTCTCTCTCTCTCTCTCTCTCTCTCTCTCTCTCTCTCTCTCTCTCTCTCTTTTATGCATCTTCCCCTTCATCTCCGTCTCGCTTGCTTTCCTCTCATTCTTTCCACCTGTCTTCCTCCACATACCTACTTGCTATCACACACAAACGAAAAGAAAAATTGCAGTCTTTTACTTTTTGTTGTTGTTGAGAGCCAGTCTGTCCCTGCTTCCCA
Organism: Cancer borealis; assembly: GCA_036785275.1. Lineage (NCBI taxonomy): Eukaryota > Metazoa > Arthropoda > Malacostraca > Decapoda > Cancridae > Cancer > Cancer borealis. Next base: position 156,173 of record JAXIVD010000267.1, on the reverse strand, counting down.
CACTGTCAGGGCAGGAAGGAACATGAGGGTGGGCAGCCAACAGGATCAATAGAAGGTCCACCACATTATTTTTTCCCCAACAAAAGGAGGCTGACCAAGGGTTATAAAAGGAAATGAGGAAGAGAAGCTGAGGCAACTTAGTGGAAGTCTTACAAAAAGGCGTAGGGTAGTTTTATTTTTCAGGTGTTGATGCTCCATGTTTAAAGGAGTTTGCGCTATAGAAGGTTAAAAAAAAAATAGCAGGGACAGACAGATTGATCCAGAGTTTCTACTAGGATAAGTCTTGCATGGTTAAGATGGATGGAGTAGAGATGAATGGGATTACTGTAATATATTGAACAATGAGACGTGAACGGTTGATGGGATTACATATTTATCAAAACCAGAAGAATTTTAAGCATGAAAATAGCGTTAGAAGGCAACAAGAATAAGAACAGTGCTATGAATTTAAAGGTTGAAAAGTCAGTTAAAAAAAGAAGGGAACTAGTGGGATGAAAATCCTTTACTTTACCTTATAAAGTCGTACTGTATGGATGCAGCCCGTACCTATGAGGGGCAAGGGACAGTTCATAGTGACATGGGTGGAGCTTATGGGACGGGGGAGAAGATTTGATGTTAGCGACGCAGCACACTTCATGAAAACTGCTTAAACAAGAACTGATATATGAAATTTCAGGACAGCCTAGAAAATCTATTGTTTAGGGTTGATTGAAACATTTATGAATTACCAAAAAAAAATATGCAGAAATTAATATTTTTGAGGTACTATTAGTCTTTTATACGTTCTATTTAGAAATATTAGAAAAATAGAATGTTAGGAGTGATCAGCTACTACTCGGAAATTAAAAGATACCTACCATGATGGTTGTTTATGAGATTACATTTGTAAATGAATTATTATCAACATTTGAAAGCATTAAGCATTGAATTCGAGAGAGAATTGATCATTAAAGAATAATAAAAAAGGAGATTTATGATAATCGAGAACGCTTATTTATTTATTTCATTATTTATTTCATCCACTTATTTGCATACAGAGAAATTTCCTTTTTTGATATCTTGTTTGTTCATCAAAGTTTGTTCATTGAAGCTCGAAGGCAGAAATTTAACACTTTTCGGTGAGTTGAGTGATCCATCCGTTTGTGCGTGCGTCAGAAAGGAGTTGCAATACTTCAATAAAATGTTTTAGCTACTTCTTCTTTTCAAAGGATTAAAAGAGAGAGAGAGAGAGAGAGAGAGAGAGAGAGAGAGAGAGAGAGAGAGAGAGAGAGAGAGAGAGAGAGAGAGAGAGAGAGAGAGAGAAAGAGAAAGAGAAAGAGAGAGAGAGAGAGAGATGATGACTCACTGATGCTTTTTGTGTGACCTAGCTAATATTACACTGACTATTTCCATCTGTAATAATAATAATAATATTAATAATAATAATAATAATAATAATCGGTTTAATAAGGAAAAGGCAGCCTTACGGGTGAAAACAATACAAGGAAATTAAGTAAGGTACAGTGGAGATGACAATACAAAACAAAACAAAATAGTCCGTTACAATAAGTTACATACATACAAAAAAGAAAAAGAAAACAAATACAATAATATTGGGTGGTATACATATTCAGACAGGAGAAAAGAAGAATAAATAAATAAACTATGAAGTATTAGTGTGTGTGTGTGTGTGTGTGTGTGTGTGTGTGTGTGTGTGCGTGTGCGTGCGTGCGTGCGTGCGTGCGTGCGTGCGTGGGTGGGTGGGTGGGTGGGTGGGTGGGTGGGTGGGTGGGTGTGGGTGTGGGTGTGGGTGGGTGTGGGTGTGGGTGGGTGGGTGTGTGTGTGGGGGTGGGTGGGTGGGTGTGTGTGTGTGTTCGTCACCGTCTAATTATTGGTCTGATGGCTGGTTGGCCAGGTAACACGTGTCTGTTGTCTTCTGTGTTTGTACCTATCCACACACACACACACACACACACACACACTCTCTCTCTCTCTCTCTCTCTCTCTCTCTCTCTCTCTCTCTCTCTCTCTCTCTCTCTCTCTCTCTCTCTCTCTCTCTCTCTCTCTCTCTCTCTCTCCCCCCCCTGCCTTCGAGCCTCATTGAACACACTGATAAGCAAACAAGAGATCAAAAAGGGAATTTTAGTTCAGACATATAAGTGGAAAAACTATATAAATATATTTTTCATCAGGTGATTACGTTGAGGGATTATGATCAATTATTGGTAGTGTCAGGTAAAGATAGATAAGTGGTTTATAAAGTTTCATATAGAAGCACAAAGCCTGCCTTGTATGTACTCTACTACTTTTTTTTCTGTCCTTCCATTCCCTTTGTGTAGTTCGTCTTGTCTCTTCAGTTCCCGCTAGTGCTCTCAGGGCTTCTCTCTTCCATTAAAAAAGTCAAGGTAATCTGATAAAAGAGGATTGTTGGTCTCGCTTCCCCTTCAGATAAAAATAGGTTGTTAGTTGTTCTTTGATCATATATTTACTGTTTTTGTTCCATTACTTAGTTTTGTGTTACCTTTTTTCTCTCAATTTTATTTTCTTGTTTGGAGTTTTGTAGTTACTCGCATTTAGTTTTCTTAGTTTTTCTTATATATCATTTTTTCTGTGTTTTTTTTGTTTACTTATTTTATTTTATTATGTGTATCTTTCTATCTCCATTTTCTTGAGTCTACTATTTCATCCTTGTTCGTATATATATATTTTTTTGTTTGTTTTGTTTCATTTTTCTTTCCCAGGCTTATTTTGATCGTGTGTGTGTGTGTGTGTGTGTGTGTGTGTGTGTGTGTGTGTGTGTGTGTGTGTGTGTGTGTGTGTGTGTGTGTGTGTGCGCGTGTGTGTGTGCGTGCGTTGGTTGATTCACTTTATTCCCCCCTTTTTTTTCTTCCTTTTGCACTCAGCTTTACCCTTTTTTTCCCCTTCAGCAGCAATCTTCCTTTCCTCGCCCTGCTTGTCGGCCTTTTCCTCTCTCATCCAAAACATTTTCTTCTTCTATTTTGCTACATATGACATTCTCTTTCCTTTTCTTGCTGTCTTTTTTTTCTCTTTCTCTCTTGCATGCTTTCCTTTTCTATCTTTTCTTTTCACCTTTATTTTCTGCATCTCTCTTTTATTTCTGTTTGTTTCCCTGTGCCATATAAGTTTACATTCTTACGATCACTATTTACTAATCTGTTCTGTCTATATCTGTCTTTGAATACTTGATTTGCATGATATCAACGCGCAACTCAAACAGGCAATATTATTTTCTCATTTTGTAGACTTTTCTGTAGTATTTATCATCATATACGATATTCATATTCATTGTTTGTTTCTATTTTATTTCGTCTTTCTTTTGTTTTCGTCTGCATCGTCCCCTTAGTCCATAAATTATCGCCAGTATCATTACAATTCACTTGTGTCACATTCATTCTCCATATATTTTGTTTATCTCTTCCTTTCTTTCCTTCTATCTGTCTTTCGTTATTTTCTCGCCCCAATCTCTTAGTTCATATCACCACCATCATTCTTATCCTTCACAATATGTCTTTTTGCTCTACTTTCATCAATTTCCCCCTTTTATACTTTCATCATTCCTCCCTTTGAGTATCCGTCATCCCCCCCATCCACACTTCCATTATATAACCTCCATGATTCCACCCTCCCCACCAATGCTCCTCCATCACTTTCATCTTTTCTCTCCTCCACCTTTTCCTCCTCGTTCCACCCTCCATTCCTCCGTTTTACTTTAGGCAGCACAGAAGAGGAAAAGGGAAAAAATTGTGAAGGTCTTGAAAGTGTAACACGTCTATCTGCCTCTCCCATGCTATTGGCTGTAGAGGAACGCGATTCAGGGAGGCAAAGGAGGAGTAAACTTTTTTTTTCCGCCTCACTCCCTCACTCCCTCACTTCTCCAAGAATTTTTTGGCGACAGAAAATAATGTTCTTGTTTGGTGGCATATCGTGGAAAATTTACTTCTTCATGGTTTCTATACGTTGGGAATAATAAGTGTGTATGTATGTTTATGTGTGTGTGTGTGTGTGTGTGTGTGTGTGTGTGTGTGTGGGTGTGTGGGTGTGTGGGTGTGTGCGCGTGTGCGTGTGTTTATTTTCATCTATATTTACACTTTACTTTAATACAAAATAATATAGAAGCGACTAAGAAATTGGTGTGAAAAAAATGGAAAAAGAATATATACACCGCGGTAGATAAGGATAGAGAGAAAAGTTTGAAATTCCTGTTAATGTTTTCTCTTTTATGTCAGTTTTTTGGGGGTATGTCTGTGGAAGAAAATAAATGATCATGTATTTTCTATGGAACTCAATTTAACTTTTGTGTTTGTACAGGTTAAAAGTAATCAGTAACGTATTCAGTTTAGCGGAGTCACCCTAGATACAAAACTGTCTTGAGAAGTGTATGAAGTTTTCACTATATTGTTATAAGGTTACTGTATACTCTTTCTTTTTTTCCTTTTCTCTTTCTCTTTCTTTCCCTTCTTTCCTGGCTCTAACTGCACTTTTTTTTTTAGCTTCTTTGGATGATTGTAGTTCTAAAATTAACCTGGTAATCACTACGGTCTTCCTTTTGCCTTTACGTAATGCATTGTCTTAGGACTATCTTATGCAAAATTGAAGAAGATTCATGTTTGCAATGTAAATGGAAGTCCTTGGGAATTCACAGTAGATTCCACTTTTTTCGAGGCGTAAGGCTGTAAGGTCCGTAGCATACTTTGCAATGCTAATGTCACTGCATCTCTTTGTACTCCTCGAACATTGTCCTATTTTCGTATGTTTTTGGTAAAGTGAAAACCAGACTGCTTACTACTGCTCGCCCTGATAAACTACATATGTATTGCTGTATTTATGGAGCCATACTGTTAGTGGAAGAAGCTCTGAACCACTTCGCCTCAACCTTAATTGCTTCGGAAAGTGTCAACAGGTTTTAATTCTCTGTTGGGTTCCCATTGCGAGGCTCTACCAAAAATTGTTATCGGTTTACGGGAAAGTGCGAGAGGTATTTGAAGTCCGAAGTGTTGTAAATTTACTTCACATGCAGAGATATATACGTAAATGTGTGTATGTCTCTTTCTTTCTGGAGGAACGTAACAAGACATGGTAAAGTCTCTCCACTCCCTTGGTTAATGAGTTTAGGCACTACCACCTTCCTTTCACTTTGAGTTAAGGGTCCGCTTTTTTCGTCCTCTTTTCCTTTTTTTGTCTTTATACGTACTTCATTCTCAATCTCTTCTGGAAGCGTGTGAGGGGGAGGGGGAGAGGGAGGCAGCAGGGAGGTGGAGGTCTGACTAAACCGACGCACCCTTTGGCCTCAGAACTACCATCAAAAGCACTTGGACGCTCCATTGAAAGAAGACATGGAGTAGCAGCAAAGGACGGTGCATTACGAGACTTTGAAGCGTAATGATGTCATAAAGGACCAAAGTGCTGAGTGCAATTAATAAAAAAGCACAAAAATATATATGAAAGCACAACAAAATAAATAAAAAGTGGAAAATCTCATTACATTTGAACGCCAGACATTTAATTTCGGAAAATATTAGTCGCTAATATTCACATTTTCAACAAAGAATCCTTTGTATAGTATGTCATACGAAACATAAAGGAATAAAAAATCAATGCACACTCGCATACAAACAGGTGAATGCCGAGTCACAGACCACTAGAGAGGCACCTGTCCTGTCTTACCTGAGTGTCTGGTGGCTGGCCCCTGTGATGGCTGAATGGCTTTCCTTGTGAGGCCTGAGTGTCTGGGCTAACCTGACTTACTGCCCCTGTGTATTCGGCTTCGATGAATAATTGAAGAGCCCCCCCAAGGAACCCTCCAGACAGGCGCACACACGATCCTGAATAATGAGTAAACACGCACAGACAAATAAGGTCTTCGCGAGGGGGAGACCAACTTCCTCCACCTCTCAACTCCTTCCTGCATTTGAACGGCTATTGGTTTGTGTTTCTCTTGCCTTTTCTTCCCTCCTCCACCTTCTCTTATGCCCTAGTTTCCTCGTTCTTAGTCTTTCCTGGTCCTGCTGCCTTTTCTTTTTCCTCTGTGTGATGGCTTCTCTTGCTCATCGTTTGGCCAAGTGGCTCTTCCCCTCCAGCCTTCCTCTTCCGCTACCTGCCGAATCTCATTTTCTCCTTGGCTCTTCTTATTCTTTTTTTTTTATTACTCTCTCTTCTTTTTCTTTTTTTTTCTC
>JAXIVD010000267.1:112500-145000 GCA_036785275.1 Cancer borealis | reverse complement strand
CGTTTGTCTGAAGGAAACACTAAGTACAGAGAGAAAATGGAGACTATGAATGAGAGAGAGAGAGAGAGAGAGAGAGAGAGAGAGAGAGAGAGAGAGAGAGAGAGAGAGAGAGAGAGAGAGAGAGAGAGAGAGAGAGAGAGAGAGAGAGAGAGAGAGAGAGAGAGAGAGAGAGAGAGAGAGAGAGAGAGAGAGAGAGAGAGAGAGAGAGAGAGAGAGAGAGAGAGAGCAGCATTCGGGATTGTCTTTGCATAGCGAGGTCGTAATATATGAAGGCTTCAAGTTTATAACATAAGAAAATGAAAAAAATCTTAATGTAATAAGCACAAAAAAAGCTGATGGTGAATGGGCAGTCAACGAAGACAATAAAGCTGGGAGAAAAAAATAGAAAAAAATGATAATGTTAAAGAAAAAACAACATTATGTAGGGTGCTGTCGAGGTTATAAAGGAAGGTGCTACTGGAATGTGTATATTTTTTCCACTCCACATTCTTTCACATTCTTCAAAAGTGAATTAGGCCTACTCTGAGTTATGGCAGTGGGAGTTTTATTTCCCTTTTTTTCCTTTTTACAATGTGTGCTAGAGTTATGAAAGGATAGCAATGTTAGAATAAGGAGGATAGGTAGGGAAAGAATAGGAGAAAGAGGAAGAGGAGGAGGAAGAAGAAGAAGGGGACAAGGGTTACATTATATTGGAAAATTAGATACTAGGAGACTTCTTGGTCTATAACAATGGTATCTTTGGGATCATGTACTACTACTAGTAAACAACGTGTGCGAGAATAGGATAGAATAAAGCAAGGCTCCTCCTCACCTAGATCACCCGCCAGCAACGTGCCGGCAGAAAACAGTTAGAAGAGAACAACATCAACTCTGAAGGAAATATAAACATGAACACATTGAAATAAGGAAAAAAAATATTCTAAGAAGATTTTATACTAGACTGCCACTAGTGCTAATGCATAGCGAGGAATAACTTTTGTATAATAATCGAGCGTACTGCATTTATCAACTTACATAAAAATATCAATATAGGTCACATATATATATATATATATATATATATATATATATATATATATATATATATATATATATATATGTGCGTGTGCGTGTGCGTGTGCGTGTACGTATGCGTGTGCGTGTGCGTGTGCGTGTGCGTGTGCGTGTGCGTGTGCGTGTGTGTGTGTGTGTGTGTGTGTATACGAATGGAAATCATACTCTGTCGCAGTTGATTGCTGATGTTTTTTTCTGCCTCGCATGTAACTGAAAAAATGGAGTTTTGTTCCCATCGTGCGAAGTTCTTACTTTGTAGTCACGTTTTATTTTCCTTACTGTGTTTCAACGTGCACTTTAAAGATTAACATGATTATTTAAGTCACAGGCCGTCTGCGTTTATCAATATTTCTAATGAGTTTTTCTCTTATTACTGTTCATTTTATTAAGTATTTGTCATCCATAATTATTTACATTAATTGATGTTTCCCGGAATGTATTCACTTACAATGGATTAAAGTTAAGTTGCGAGGATTTTGTACATTTCTTCTATGCAATTATCGTGTAATTAATTTTAGTATAATGAATTCAGTATTCTGTTTTATGTTAACAAGTGAGCCTTCTTTTAATTTGCTACCAGAAACTCATTATATCTTGTTTTGGTTTAGAAATTCAATATAATTTTCACTATAATATGAACGCTGTTTATTGGAGGTTCGTTAACTCCACATGTATGAATAAGGTCACAGCCGTTTGTAAATACTAAATCAAGAATATTATTGCCTCGAGTAGGCAAGGTAATAATATTGTGTATAGAGTAGGAGGAGGAGGAGGAGTACGACAAAATAGAGAAAGAAGAGAGAGAGGAAGAGGATTAAGAGAGGTATGAGTGTATAGGCGAGGCAGGAGAGGGTGAATAGAACCAAGTAAAGCTGAAAATGAGGAAAAGGAAAAGGATGAGTAGGAGGAGGAAGGATAATAGGATGGATAGCTGAAGGCGCCACTAGTAACACCTTAGCAGTGATCCAAAGAACTTTTTTTACGTCCTCTAAGAAGACGGTATTAATAGAACCTTTCAGAACCATTTTTGTCCCTTACTAACATATATTTTTTCATTTTTTTTGTAATCAAGACATTCATTACTATCACCTTCCTACCCTCCACGATCCCTGCCAACAGATTCACTACTAAAACCATTCTTACTATCACATTAACCACAGCCACATTCCCGCCAGCGCCTACCACTACTCCTACACCTTTCAAGAGCCTTTCATTACACCACCTGGGACGCAATCACACCTAATACACCCTCTCAGAGCAAGGATTTCTTTCACTGTCTTTGTCTTTTTTTACAACAATCACTCAATAACCGAATTCAATGGTAGGAGGAAATGTAGATAACGTAAATATTTTCGTATCAGCTCTTCTAAACTTAGACATATAAAAAACATTATCCCAGTAGGTGTTCTAGGAAGGTTATCAATACGACAGCAGCCCCCTTCAAGCCCCTCTTCAAAACCCCCTTCAAGCCCCCCTTCCCTCCAGCATGCAGTGGCACCCTCATGTCAGCTCTACAGCGAAAGAAAAGATCCATATTTCATTTTTCTTGACGGGTATTGTGCCTCAGATTTATGACTGCGGGGATTCATTTCCTCAGTAGCTTCAAGACCCAAGAAAATAACATGTAGTAGTGAATTAAATAGATGATTCATTCAAACTCCAGGCAATAAGATTTTCAAGATTATTTATTCATTTAACTGATACATTCATCTTGTTTTATTTTGTGTAAGAGGACCAGTAGGAATGTATGCACAAGAAGGCTGACTAAATTGAAGGTTCACTCCGGCAAAATACTGGCACGCTTCGCTCACTTGGGTCATTGGACGCTCGGTAATGTTCTGTCGCATCGTACCCTCGAGAGAGAGAAACACGGAGGTAAAGTGATACATATTTACGGAAAGAATCTAACGGGAGACAAAAAAAACAGGTGGAGATGTGCGCAAAGGAGCTCGTGTGGAATTATGTAGGTCGCTTGGAGTGAGTTTTTTTTCCAGTCTCGTAGTGAATTGAACCTCTGTTGGGAGAATGGTAGGACTATTAAACCAAGATGTAAACAGTGTGGTGGGAGTTCATGACCTTTTTGAGGGAGGTGGGAAGAGACGTGAAGTTGTGATGAGGTTGAGGTAGTGTACATATTCTTGATAGTGGAGATAGTGTTACTTGGGACACTGGAAGCTGGTGTTCTGTATGCCATTTGTCTCTCCTTCTCCTCCCTCCCCCATTTCGTCTCAAAGAAATGTACTCCGTAATCCGAGTCTCACACTGATTAATTAATTTTAATTAGTCCAGACACGTCATGGGATGGAAAGCGTCTCCCGATAAAAATTCTCAATTAATTTTCGAGTGTTAGTTTGCAATCTCCGGGTGAGAGTTTTGTCTTAGTTTCATCTGTTTGTTTGTTTTTTTCGATGAAGGAAACTGAGAATTACCGAACTTCTATAAAAGTATATATTATAACAACAAACTTTCGTGGTACTTTCAGCTTCAACACGAGCTAGACCAAAAAAAATAAATAAATAAAGATTGACCAGCACCTTCTTCTCTTCCTTACTTATCATTGCTCATTTTATTTCACAACCGTATAAATATAGTAAGCTGACGTAAGACAGGGAAGGGTATGATGGTAGACCACAAGGGTAGCAGACAAGACCAGTGTGGGAGGCGTGGCATTGCGTCCTCGTCTAATGTAATGAAGTAAGTCGCAGTCCACTCCCCTTGAACCATTTCCTCACCCTAGGTTCCCTTAAGCCTCCTCACCATCTAAGGGGACAGACAGAACGCCAGGTTGGGGAAGATAGAATAGGCGATGGAGCTTAACGCAAATTCAAAGACGAACGATCGATTTAAACTGAAATGAGAAGCAGAGATGAAGGGAAGATTGAAGGGATGAGGGTGGTGGAAGAGAGGAAAGTGAGTGTACAAGATGTGTGTTACTGTTCAAGATTCGGGCAAATGAAATGAAGGAAGCTGATAACATGGTTTACGAGTATTTTTCGTTAGCACTTTTTTTTCTTTCACACTCGGCGAGGCTCTTGAAGTTGTGGTTTCTAGGACTAAGAACTGAGAGAGAAAGAAAGGAAGGAAGGAGAGTTACAGTGTTAGCAGCAAATGAAAGAATATGAGTGAGGGTCTTAATGTGAGGGGAAGCAAGGCGAGATGAGGCAGTCTGGTAGTGGCGTTTTTAGGCTTGCCTGGAAGGAGTCATTCCCCCCTCCCCCTTCACCCCCTCTTTCTCTCCCTCCGTCCTCCTTCCACCGTCTCGATTAGTGAAATAAAAATTGACGATGGAGAAAGTAAGGAAGATTAGATATTCTCTCTTGTTCCTCTCTCTGTTTATTTCCCCTTACACCTAATCTTCTCTCCTTCCCCCCAACCATCCTCCCTCTCTCCCTCACACGCTCCTTCCTTTCATCTTTCCATTCCTCTCGCCTTCCATCCTTCCATTCCTTTCTCACTTCCCTCCTTCCTCTTGCCGGCTAACATATCTGCTTTTCTCCTTTCCACCTCTTCCTCCTTCATTCTCGCCTCTACTTCCGTGCCTGTGTGCCTGCTATCGCTCTTCCCCTCCCTACCTCCTCCCCTTTCTTCATACCATGCTTTCCTTTTATCTCTGCACCTGGGGCGTGATGCTACTTGGAGGAAAGGATGGACAAGGGAGACTCCAGGGAAGTTGAATAGGTTAGGACGTCACCTTTAAATCGAAAAAGAGATTGATATTCATGGCCAAACGAATACAAGGAATGGAAGGTTGGGAAGCCGGCTGGCGGGGCACCTCCCTGGTCCTCTTATCACTCTTAAGGGAATACAAAGAGCTTACGTCAATCATGCGAACAAAAGGAATATAATAGGAAAATTGTTGTATTAGTAGTATTAGTTGTAGTGGTAGTAGTAGTAGTAGTAGTTGTTGTAGTTGTAGTTGTAGTTGTTATGTAACATTGCTAGTAATTGCAATCTTTTTTTTACGGAAACTAGTGCAGATTTCGATATATTGTTTACCTGTATTGATCTTCCGACCTTTCCCTTGAATAGCCATTAGAACGCGTGCATTGAACTCTGTGATTGATTAAAGAATGAGACAAGATATAAACTTGCAGCAGCGTCTGGGATTACGTCCTTCTGACTTGCAGCCAAACGTAATCTTCCCTGTAGTTATCCTCTTTACATTTGCATCAATCCACTTAATCCACAAAGATTGCCACTTTTACGGAAGTTGAATCACACTGGAAATCCTCGCACGTCCTGTCTGTAGGGCAGCTTTAGTGGAAATAGGAGTTGTCAGCTAGCAAGGGCACCGTTCAAGTCCTCTACTCTCTATCCTCACGTCGTTGTGTTATGTATGAGGGTGCCTCCTGTACTGAGAGATTCCTAGCATGCAGCAGTGTTGAATAACGTGTAGTGAAAATATATGTTTCATCCACCACCCTCCCTTCCCTGGCTCTTCATCCTTTCCCTCCTCGGTGCAGTCTTGTTTCAAAAGTCACGTTTTATCACTATTATCGTGAACATTTTAGTAAGGGAGCGTTAAGTTCGTGTTTCATCCCCTCAAGCCGCTGTGTTGCTAAAGACTTGCAGAACATCATTACGGTCATTGTACTCGAGGTAAGTCTCTTTGTTAATCATTTTTACTTGGTGATGATAAGAATCTGTTGGTTCTCTTATTATGAGGATAAATGTTCTAATTAGTGTTATGCTATTGAACAGTGTGTGTGTGTGTGTGTGTGTGTGTGTGTGTGTGTGTGTGTGTGTGTGTGTGTGTGGGTGGGGGTGGGGGGGTGGGGGGGGTGGGAGGGGGTGTAGGTGTGTAGGTGTAGGTGTGTGTGATGGTGGGGGGATATGCGAGCCTTTTTCTGTTTTTCCTAGAGCAATTTGTTTGTAAATAGTTCAGGAGTCAGTGAATGTACGATAGCAATGAAGTCATCCTACACCTTTGTCCCTTCCTCAGGCTGCTGACTATGGAACAGAAATGTGTTGTAGAGTATCACGTCAATAGCCAGAAGATTTAATATGATAAAGTAGCAGAGTCAATCGCTAGAGTGATTAATCCCCAATACCAATATGTAAGATGATTCTCCTGGAAGACTGAAGCGACTCTAACCTCTCCATCCTGTGTTCTACGTTCGTCTGTTACTATAAGTGCTGGACCAGTTATTGCCGTAATCTCTATTGTTACGAAGTTATCATTCAATGACGCATATATTCTGTATTTTTCACTGTCCTTCTGTAAAATGTGGTCTTGAAAATGGCGGTGAAGATGCTTCCTTAGAGCAATTGTGAATGTTGGTTTGGTGCGCCCAGAGGGAGTCAAATGTTGCTAGTTATTTATAGCATTAGGTATATTTATCTTTTCTTAGCAGAACAAGTTGTTTTTTTTTTATAAATGTAATTCATTAAGCGGCAATTTTAAACTTCATTATTAAAACTGATAAATTCATTCTTCTTCCCCCGGGTTCCCTCCCCTACCACCACCACCATCACCACCACGACGATATATTTCTGAAACGAAATATGTTCCTTGTTAAATATTCTTTGTGATATGTATTTTTAAACTCATCTTGGTATGGCTGTAACAAAGTATAACAAAATATCCTTAAAATGTTTCATGTCACAAAAACGGGAGACGGATAATCTGCCATATGAAGCTAAGTAATTACTGAGTGCATGAAGCAGGTGTGCAAGCTTACATAAAACCATATTTTCAGGCTGGCTATTATACATTTTGCAATTTTTTCAGTAAATTTTCATAAAGTGGAGCAACTGACTCTTAATATAGAAAATTGCAAGATGACTTTATATTTCTTGATTTTATTTTTTTTTCTTTACCCTCTCTCTCTCTCTTTCTCTCTTTCTTTCTTTCTTTCTATATCTCTTTCTCTCTCGGTGAAGGAAAGGTGAAAGATTGAAATTACTCGGTATAGGAGTTTTTTTCACGAGAGCAAGTAAGTTACATCACGTCTTTTTCTGCTGTGTCTCTACCGCCACGACACACTAAAAGAAGCATTAATGTGTGTACAACCTCATAAAAGTTGGGTTAAAAGTGGCACTGAGGTAAAAAAACAAACGGCAACCCACGAAACAGATTGTGACCGTCCCCCAAACTTCTATTCTGTTTCCAATATACATTACTCTTTACAGATGTCCGATTTTTATCCAAGCTGGCCACTCACTGTTTTCGGGTTCATGGGCTGCCAGACGTCCTATATATCAAAAAAAAGGTCACACTATCAAGACCGAAGCAAGAGAGCAGCGTGAACGGGCCACAAAGCGTGTGAGTGGACCAATCATGTAGATAAAAGTTTGCAAATGACTAGCTGGGATCTGTGAGGAGGGTCGTGCGCCAAAGCCAGTACCTGTAATAAGACCCAACACGGTATCCCAATTTATTACTCTTCCATCGTATCATCACCGGATCGAGTGTGCTTCTAATTATAGCTCTGTCGAAAATCTCACTCTTATGGATCGTATCAGTCAGCAGCACGAGCCTTCACGTGACTCCCTGCCACGCTACGCTGTATGTGGCACACTAGGACAACTGAATGTGGTGATCTGGGGACTTGTGTGACTGTTTAGCCGGCTGTGTGTGTGGGTTTATGTGTGTGCGTGTTTTTTTTTTTTTTTTAACATAATAGGAAACAATGTTGAGCTTGAAAAAAAAGCTAAATTAGAAGAAAAAAAACTAAATAGAAACTGCTGCACCTTCCTATTTTTTTTTTTACCCGTAATCCGCATCGCTGTTTCCCAAAATATCATGTATTGATTTACGCCGCAAAATACTCCCTTCGTTTGCGTAACATTTTTTTGCGAGCTGCCTCTTGTATCTTTTACGAAGAATACCAATATTCTACACTCTACTTAACGGTTTTATTACTATACAAATAAAAAGCCTATATATTACCATAGTGAAATAGAGGACATTCAAGCTCAGAAAAAATATATATTATGAAAAACCGTAAAATGCACGTTGATTTAACTAACACACACCAAAAAGAAAAAAATGTTGGTAAAAAATTCACTCACAAACTATGCTTTTTACACCTGTAGGTCACGAGGTGATGTGTGATCAGTGTCTTAACAAGTCTCCAATCTGTATAATATACGTTAAGGCGATAGCATCTTAGCTTCCTTTTTTCACACAGGAAATACGACATAAAAACCAGAAGATTTTAGAATTTAAGAGATGAAAATGAAGGTAATGTTGATGTAACTTAACTAACTTAACTGGGATTCAACTCCAGGTTTAAATAAAGTCAAAACGAAACACTTGACAATCGTTTAGGTACATAAAAGCGTGTTTAGGATGCTGGATGCGTGAGTAGCACCAAGAAAACGACTCTCGACACTACATAATATTCCTAGCTTGAAAAAACGTGCCCTTGGGAGTATATGAATAAAATATTAATGATACGCATTAGCTTCAAGTACCAGTGGGACCGAGAAAAAGAGGAGCTTCACATCATTTCTTCCTCCCTGAATACTTTTTTTACTCTCTTTCTCTTTCTCTTTCTCTTTCTCTTTCTCTTTCTCTTTCTCTCTCCCCTTCGTTATCTTTCCCCCATTGCTCACTCCCACCATGTGATTTAAAGCCCGCATATTCAAGCCAGCATGACGTCTTTACAAGCACTTCCAGGGACACACCGCTTCAACCTCTTGATGCAAACGAACTCGAAGCGAAAGGCACAATCAGTTTATTTTCTTCACCAGTTTATTTTCAATCTATGATAACTGTATTTCTCTCTTATTGTATTGGGTGGCTGAATGCATGTGAGGAGGAGAATCAGATGTTGTATATATAAATTTATCTTTTATTAGTTTTTTTCTTTCTTTTTATATTGATTTCGTGGCTAGAAAAATGTCAGGTTTTTTTTTTTATTCAGTAAGTATTTGTGGCATATGTACTTCTTGCTGTATTAGGTTAGGTTAGGTGTTAAGGTGGTTAGGTTAGGTTAGGTTTGGTTGGTTAAGTACTATGAGATTCCTAGAAGTCCTGAGAATGAATGAGCAGGGGTGGCAGCACCCACCTCACCTCACCTCCTGTACTGAGTGAGGTACGCTCGGCAAATCTACTATATTAAATCAATGTCGATGTTCGTTCATTTTATGGCTGACAGAACGAGGTAACGAATGAGTGCATGTTGAAAGGTATTAATATCAGAACATTTTTTTTTCCAGGTCATATATACGAATCAGTCACTTTGCAAAATGACTGATAAGCTGCTGGCCAGTTTGTAAAAAGTCTTGCTGATATTTCCGCTTGTAACTCTTAACTTTTTATTTAATAATTTGTTTAATAAGTCAATGCAGCAAAAGCTTATAAAGTGAAATATAAACCATTGGTGTTCATATGTGTGTGAGTTTGACGCGATGCAAACGTGTGTGGACATGTATATGTATAAGAATGAAATCTCTGAGGCAGCTGAGAAAGTCTACAAAATGGCACAAGACGTTCAAGAAAGAGCAAATACTTTTCTGGGATGGTGGGCCAGGGAGGAGATCGAACGTTTCTACATCCCTCAATTCAAGAGAAGCAATCACACGTGAAAATCCGGCATGTCTATCGTTCAGAGATGAATCATAAAGTTTGTAGAATCACAAGCTGAAAGGCCTCACAGATTGTATGCAAAAGCCAACTTGTCTGTCTGAGTTTCATGCTTTGTCAAAATCTTTTCCATGTTGTCTGCATACTTCACCGCCGCTGGACATTGTCACAGACATTCACAAACACACACTAGTGGCCACCAAAAGACGTGTTCATACTGTAATATTCCACCTGATATCCGCCTTAAAATGTTACAAAGTCCAGTGTTCTCGTAGCATTGTTATTCAGCACACACGGTGGGCAAAGAGGCGAGGATATTTATTACACTCAATGGCACAATTAACAAGTCACTGTAATAAATGGCGCACTAAGTAACACGTCTGGTGGGTGCCTTAGCTTTCCACGTTATCCAAAAGGACTTTACTTCTTGTGTTATCTGGTTATTCTAAGTGTGTGTGTGTGTGTGTGTGTGTGTGTGTGTGTGTGTGTGTGTGTGTGTGTGTGTTTATGAGAGAGAGAGAGAAAGAGACATACAGACTGACAGACAAACAAATATAAGCAATCAAAGAGGAATAGCCATGCCTTCAGAATCACAACTCTTTGGTGTGTGTTGGTGTAACAAGCTGGCCTTGATTCCTCTTCTAATCACTGTCGCCACGCTGCTCATTCACTTTAGTTACCAGTTGTTTGTTAGCTGTGAATACTAGGGAGGCGCGCCGGCAGAATGGTAGTCCGTGTGCACTCCATTACTGAGCAGGGACAGAGTTAGGTATGAGCGGGCTGGGCAGTCATGAATGTGTGTTGCAAAGAGAGAGAGAGAGAGAGAGAGAGAGAGAGAGAGAGAGAGAGAGAGAGAGAGAGAGAGAGAGAGAGAGAGAGAGAGAGAGAGAGAGAGAGAGAGAGAGAGAGAGAGAGAGAGAGAGAGAGAGAGAGAGAGAGAGAATGAGAGAGTTATGTACCACACATACTCTAGGTTCAAACTAAATGGTTTGTCCTTAACTTAGAGTAAAAATTGATATCATAATAGAACACAGCAGAAAAATCATAATGAAAAGAGAGAGAGAGAGAGAGAGAGAGAGAGAGAGAGAGAGAGAGAGAGAGAGAGAGAGAGAGAGAGAGAGAGAGAGAGAGAGAGAGAGAGAGAGAGAGAGAGAATGAGAGAGTTATGTACCACACATACTCTAGGTTCAAACTAAATGGTTTGTCCTTAACTTAGAGTAAAAATTGATATCATAATAGAACACAGCAGA
Source organism: Cancer borealis (assembly GCA_036785275.1). NCBI lineage: Eukaryota > Metazoa > Arthropoda > Malacostraca > Decapoda > Cancridae > Cancer > Cancer borealis. The sequence continues at coordinate 134,164 of JAXIVD010000267.1, read as the reverse complement.
AAAATCATAATGAAAAAAGAGAGAGAGAGAGAGAGAGAGAGAGAGAGAGAGAGAGAGAGAGAGAGAGAGAGAGAGAGAGAGAGAGAGAGAGAGTAGGGTATGAACTTCTCTGGGTCATCCCGTGTTAGTGCGAGACAACGAGAAGGTAACAGTGACATATGTGAAGGGAACAGCGTGTTTTGCTGCTCAGTTCAGACACAAATGTGCGAGCGAGTGTTAGCACTTGAAGCGGTGTGCGTGTTTCTTCACTCTATACAAACAGTGTTCCTTCACCCGCTGATTATGTTGCTTTGCAGTGGTGTTTACATTTGCAGCACCTTATTATTTTGTTGTATTTAAGATTTAATAATGTTACTTATCTTTGCAATGCTATTATTTTGTTTTTCCTTGGATATATGCAACACAATTTTCATCGAAATCATAATATGTCAGGTATTTTATATTACTGTTTCTTGTACCTTGGTTCAATTCTTTTTATTTAATGCTCATTTACATTACATTACCTTTTCACAAGAAGTGCTGCATTGTGCATTTTATTCAATTTTATATTTAAGATTTTTTTTTCTTTGCCTTGCTTTTATGAACTTATTGTTTCGTCTCAGAATAGATTGCCTTGCTGTCTTATACCTCCTGCAGCCAACCTACTCGCCTTCAAAGGGAGGGCGAGGTACTTCACGATCTGGAGAACGTATTTGAACATTTATTTAATGACTAAACAATGAAGGAGAAATTTTTTATCATTTTCCTTCACATTGTCCTTTTATTCAGTTAAATTAAATATAGTAACACCTGAGAGGTATTTCAGAAATGTTCTCTTTGATCTCACATCCTGCTTGTTGCTCTGCCTGCTTTAGTAAAAGTAGCGTTTGTTTTTTTAAGTTTGTAGGAATAATAGGAATGTAGAAGTAGCGTTTCTTTGTGAGTTTATAGGAATAATAGTAAAGAATATGTTAACTGTAAGCTTTTGGAGAGTCTTGACCTGAAAAAACAGAGAAAATGGGTCTTGGGTGCATTTAAATGGAAAGGAGACTCAGAATCGTCCATTGTTGGAGTTTTGGAAAAGGTGGAAAGAGTGAATTATTATGTTATGAAGGAAGACGCCCCCAGCATGATCGTCTGAATGGATGTGGAAAGAGAAATGCGAGTAAGAACATAATGGAAACACTTTAGGTTGGGTCATTAAATTCAGGAAGATCAGTATTTTATGATGATTTGACTTTGTTTATTCATGAAGATTTTTCAACAAGTCAGAGAAAAGTGGTCACGATTCCAAGTGGGATGGGAATCGTTTGGAGTGTAGTCATGGAGTGGCCAAGGCAATATATGTCGTATTGTGAAGGTACAAAGTATTCCAAGGTTTACCATTAGAGGAAGTGTGTGCAACGTATGCTAACATTACAGAATCTCCTTTGTAATCTGATCGACATAAAATATTAATGATTGTTGTCGAAGCAGTGAGAACTCTAATGGGATATGTGACAACTACACCCCTGGTTTGAAATGTAAATTATTGATACGAAAGCAGTGAGTGCTCTAATGGGAAATTGAAAAGTACAGCTTGAGGGCCTACCACTTTGTTGAAATGTAATGCTGGACCCTCTTCCCTCCTCTGCCTAGCGGGACTTTAGAGACCAGTGAGGAATAGTAGAATAGGAAATGTAAATATGGTTATTGTTGGAGAACCACAACGGAGAGTAAATCACTATATAATGTGATATGAAGGTGATATGTGTGTATATATATATATATATATATATATATATATATATATATATATATATATATATATATATATATATATATACACACACACACGCGCACGCACACACACACGTGCACGCGCGCACACACACACACACACACACACACACACGCACGCACACGCACACGCACACGCACACGCACACACACAAATACTTATATTAGTAGTAGAGTCAATTCTACAACTTTGCTTTCCAACAGAAGGGAAGACATCATTGCTCGTGTATTCGTAACCACATTGACAACGCGTCCAAAATTCTAGACTAAAATATCTAACCTTCTGACTTATTATGTTACTGTCTTGCTCTCTTCATGACTTTCGCTGATCATAACCTTATTCCCTTAACGTGTTATGTCGATATTGTAATGCTCTTAGACACGACGAAGCAGAAATGGTACTAGCATTATAGTAATATCAAGCCGCGTTTGAGTTAAGTGTGAAAACCTAACACTATACTTTTCTGACTTTTTTTAGACTGACCACTAAGCTGCATTCGTGTCCAAGGTACATCTGTCTGTTCTCAGTGTGTTTCGAAGGGGAATGTTTCACGTGGAACGCTACATTCCACATTCTTTGTCAAGGGTCAAAGCGACGGGGCACTGATGCAACTACGTGTATGCTGGGTCATATTTTATCGAAGATGGAAATGTGGCTCACAGAAACCTTGCATCTTCTCAAACTTGTACCCTTCTTACTCTTTCCTGGAATCCCACCATGTGTATTCCTGGACTCTCATCAGTGAAATGTGTCAAAATTCTACTTCTTATATCCATGCAAAAATTACCACATTCTTCTTTTCATTCCTTAGTTGTTTTTTTGTTTACTTTGCAACATCATCACATCCTCTTTCTCTAAATCTGGACTCTTCCCTGAAATTTTTGCTAAAGATCTAACTTTTGCATAACCAGAGATTTTCTTTCCCATTACTCACTAATGCAATTAGTACACAGTCACATGCTGCTACAATAAACTGGGATTCCTCCTGTACAGTTTGGGGATGAAGGAAGGCGTGGCAGCAAGTTAATTTCATGGTGTCCATCAGACTATTCTTTGACGATTCTACAGCCTTGCTGGGAACAAAATTATATTCAACTCGCTAAGGAAAACACAATTAATTCCTCACTTTATAATTAGTTCAGTTATGTAATGGACACTTGTACGGCTTCGTTCTCTGCTTGCACGTGAATGAGTATTTTGAAACATAATCTGCTTGTATAGAATAGATGTTTTTTTTATTAAAGGAACAGCTTTCAGCCTGTCATGAACTCACAACAATGAGTATTTGTCTGTTTTTTTCGGTAATAATATTGATATTTGGAATAACACCGTATCAGCTTTCCTCGCTAATGACATATTTACACACCTGCAGAACCAAAATACGGTTCTTTTTCTTTTATGAACTAGAATCTCTTTTGTGTGGTCAGCTTTTGCCAAACGTAAATTTCTGTAAACAAAATACCTCCCGCTCGCCCTAAAAGAGGGGCGCCGTGTTCCCTTCTTTAAAGTTTACCGAAACAGTATTGGTTTTGGAGTCAGTTGTTTCGCTTTATCCTTCCCTCCCTCCACTTGCCATGCCCGTGCTGAAGCTACACAAATATATTTCTTCACGCATGTAAAACAAAGCATATTGTGGTTTTCAAAAAGTTTTCTTTCAGTATATCCTGCTGATTTGTTAATTCCTGATCTCGTTATCCTCCTAGATGGTGCAACACATTACAAAGTTGCACCGTCATCCTCAACTGAGAGAAAATCCTGCTCACAATATTTATTTATCTCACATTACAACATAGAAAGTCTCACCTCCATTTGAATTAAGACTCCAGAATGTTATTTACAGTTAATCATAAAGTGAGTTGAAAAGAAAAGGAATTAATTATAGATTGACATAGGAAAGTTATATATATATTTTTTAATCTTCTCAACTTATCATTGTTTGGCTTCTTCCCTTACTTTTCACATACACATTTTCCTCCAGTGGGCTATTTTTTTCAAGAAGGCTTCCCTCCTCTTCCTCCTCCTCCTCCTCCTCCTCCTCCTCCTCCTCCTCCTCCTCCTCCTCCTCCTTCTTTTCCTTCTTTTCTTCCTCCTCTTTCTTCTCATCTTCTTCCTTCTCCTCCTCCTTCATCACCATCACCATCACCATTACCATTATCATTGTCATTTATCCTCATTATCAAAATATGAATCTCTGCTTCGTCCGTCTCATTTCCATTTTTTCCTCTTAAGCTCTGTCATGATCGGGTGCTACAGCAGATGAACTCCACATATTTATGCTTCTCTACCTTTTTGTTTTCTGTTAGTAAAGGAAGTTTCTGCGTGCTGCGTAGATAGATATTAGTGGAGACGGTTGCTGGAAGGGGTCGGTGAGTGGGTGACGAAAACTTATCGTCAGTAAAAGCGGTTGATGGATCCAGGTGGTTTGAGAGAATGGTTTCCCCTGTACACCCTAATGGTTATACCTTTGCTCATGTCAATATTGGTCATTATTATAAATTCAAAACCAATAAAAGCAAATAAATAAAAAATTCCCCTTGAGAAAGATGATAGTAAGATGCAGAAGTTTGGTTTTGGTCAAATTGTTAGGTACAGTGTGAACTTCCGAAATATTCACTTCCTTTCTTGGTAAACTCTCTATGCATGAAGTACTAAAGTGACCAAGAGACAAAGAGGCCACTGAGTATGTATTGGTGAACAGATTCATACCTTCCACTTCATCTTGGTGATACAGATGGGCAAGAGACACGCACTTGACAGGTAAAATGTACCCCCATCATCCTTAAGTGTGTCGCAGCTTGACTCTTTCTGCCTTAACATATGCTTGCTAGGGACCATCATTACATAAGTTGTGATATGACGCACCTAGTGACACTTGCCAGTAAAGTTAAATAATGGTTATTTCATTAATGTTATTTGGCAAGCAAGGGTAAAATGAAGTTTGATATTATAGTAATCAGGAAAATAAGGCCAGTTTCGTGTTTAGCATAACCGAAAACCTCTTTGTATCAATTTTCATGAGATTCGGAGGTGTGGAAATTTGCATGAAATTTCGTAGGGTACACCCTTAGACTTTTTTTAGATAAATCACGTATTTTGATATAACTCGAAATGTATGGGGTATACGTAAAAAACATAAAGAATATAAAAGAAAGAGCAAGGAGACGTTCGTTATAATGGGCTATAATAACATTGAATTGGAATGTAATTATAGATGTAGGAGTGTAAAGTATTATGCATTAATTTCTTTCATAAAATTTAAATTTTCTTCATAGGTATTTGAGCTATTGAAAAGATGATGACAATATGATATATACATTATCAAACTCAATAACTTTACCTCCATACAATTTTCCTCTACGACTAATATTTACGTAGTAAAATTGGAAAACCTTTTTCGAACTCAATTTTGGTAGAATTTACAGGCCACAAAATGGAAATTCCAAATATTATAGTTATGACAGAATTAATTCCAAATTCGTGATCAGCATGCCCGAGAACACCTTGGTACCAATTTTCATGAGTTATGTTGAAATACTAACAAAACCTTAACCTAACCTAATCTAACCTAACTAACGTTTCCCACCCATTTGACTTCTTGGCTGAAATCATGTTATTTTGAGTAACTTGAAAATGATGAGGTTTACGTCAAAAATGTATGGAATAGTCAAGAAAGAGTAAGAGACGTGCATTATTTGTTCTATAGTGAAATGGAATTGTAGGAATGTAGGAATGTAAAAAGTAACTTGAAAAGTATGAGGTTTACATCAAAAATGTATAGAATAGCATCTTCCTTTCCTTCCATCTTACAACTGACCTACCTCTCCTCGTAGGACCTCCCACGTTCTTCACAAAGTAGATTCATGACGTGTGGATAACAAGCCAAAGTAGCAATAATGTATCTCCACATTTTAAATTTTTGTATTATAGTTTCTAATAAATCTTGTTGGTATTTGAAAAAAAAATTGTATTTTTTTTTCTTTCTATCAATGGCGTTGCTTTTAAGGTGAGAAGCTTTGGCTCAAGGTTTATTCTCCGTTTCGTCGTCTTTTACGTCGTTGCTGGATGGAAATCCTTTACCAGGTACACAAGGCTGACTGTGGAATCAAGGCTACCACAGTTTACCTTTCCTGGATTTCCCCAGGTACCCATTTATTGACCATCTCTGAATGTGGCTAATCCAAAACACACACACACACACACACACACACACACACACACACACACACACACACACACACACACACACACACACACAGACACACACACACACATTCACAAGCAAAAGACATTAAAGTTGGTTGTGAGCAAACTCCACCTTCCCGCATCAGCCTGCCGCCGATCAAGCTCTGTGCTAAAAACACACACCTGAGCCCTGGAATTTAGCGAGAGGTTTGCATTCGTATCCTAATATGATGAATGTTTACCAGTCGAGTGCATTACTCGTATTGCCCGTTTACAATGTCAGTGCGCCAACACAATGTCATTATTTTCAAAGGCAACAGAGTATTACAGATTAATGTTAACCAAAGCCAATATATATTGCTCGCGTGTTGAAATTAATGGTTCATGCATTTTGTTTAGTATTTATTTTGTTGCTATCAGTGCCGAGGTGGTATAGTGGATTACATTGCTATCTGCGAACAGCCGGCTCAAAGTGGCTTAGGGTTGAAAGCTGGGCAGTGCGGCAGCAGTTACACCGCTGGCTCAGCCGTCCAATCTGCCGTTCCAGGGATGATCAGTGGGAGGCGATGACGCAATGGTCAGCTTACGGAAGTGGTGGAAGCACATCCAGGTGAAGATTAACCCTTTTCAGGTGTCGTCAAGTGGTATATAGTCACGCACACTCTACTCTCGACTGTACCTTCGGATATATGGAGCACCGAGGGGTATCATGACCTTCAGTAGCACCATTACAAACACTTGCCCGCGCCAGCTCAAGCCATACTAAACCTTAATGGCGAACCTGAACCTCACTGGAAACATACATGAATAAAGTGAAATAATTATAGAAGAAGATGAAGAACAAGAACAAGAAGAGAGTGAAAAAAGAAAAAGAAAAAGAAGAGCTGGATATATATAGTACATACTCCAAACAACACGTAGGTCAGTGTGTCTGGCTGAGGCATGGTGTTGGTCTACATTCAGGACGGATGATGGATAATCCGCCACAGGCTCAGCAGCTCAAAAACCCACCAGCCTGTGATAAGCTGTGACGCAGGTAACAGGTGGCGTGTAACAACCCTTCCTCACACCCTTTCCAGCACACCTTTACCGTCGCCTCACACCATCCATTAGGTTTAGCAGATGTTAGTTACCCTTGCAGTGTGCCATCATGCAACATTCCAATATGATTTATGTGCAGAATTTCAAAGTTTCAGTCCAGGAATGTTTAAGAAATAATAGCAACCGGAACGTGTTATCCTGAACATTTCAACAACAAGAACGATTAAGGAAATTAACAGCGAAGCGATCTGGTTCTTTCCCTGACTAGTTTTTGGAATAAATTAGCGCCTGATGAAAGGTATATATTACTCTACCTAAGACTACACAATGATGATGATGATGATAAGGAGGAGGAAGAGGAGGAAGAGGAAAAGCAGGAGGAGGAATACAACATAAATAATAATAATGATAATAATAATAACAATAACAATAATAACTGCAGCAACAATAACAGCAGCACTATTAACTACATCTTGCAACAATGCCAGCGTAACGAGATCCCTTCCAGCCAGTTGTAAGGGTAGGGGTGAGTCATGTCATCCGGGAGGATCCAACACGTTTGAAAAGGATAATGAGAATCTATTAATGTCATAACCACCCCTGTCCTCATTGTGTCTCCTTAGCCTGGTCATCCCCGTTCCCCTTCAGATGTGTGTAATTTTTTTACTTTCTATTACATGGGCAGCAGGTTCCTATTTGTTACTTGTGTGATTCATGCTTGGACCCTTTCTCTCATGCTATATACATTGTTGTTATTATTTTTTTTTTTTCTCTCTCTCTCTCTCTCTCTCTCTCTCTCTCTCTCTCTCTCTCTCTCTCTCTCTCTCTCTCTCTCTCTCTCTCTCTCTCTCTCTCTCTCTCTCTCTCTCTCTCTCTCTCTCTCTCTTGATTGTGTATATTTCCATTAATGATGTTAACGTGATATTCTATAGAGCTCCGTTTCTCTGTCCATGTCCGTATCGTCAACTAATTATAAAGTAATTACAAAGAAGTGGGTAATAATAGGCGAGCGCGTGCACACACACACACACACACACACACACACACACACACACACACACACACACACACACACACACACACACACACACATGCTTGTATAGGAACAGTGCTTTCCCTTATGATTTCCTGTTATGTGGAATGCGTTTGACAGCAAAGATTTTTCACCAAAACGTGAAAAACAAACCCCAAAAATACTATGCAATGTGCGGCAAAACTAACAGACACATGGAAAGGCAGAAGTGAAATACTCCGAGGCACAATCTGAGGCAGGAAGTTGGATGAAACAAACAAAGACAAAGTGTGAATTCTCTCCCAAGTCAAGCTGAAGACGCCAAGACCATCAGCCAGCCAGCCCAAGGGGAGAGGAATGGAGTCAGAAAATGTATGTCTTATTTTGCATGCAAAATACTGCTCAGGTGACTTGCCTGGCACCGTATTTCTCTCCCAAGAGCCAAATACTCACCCGGCCAGCAAGGAGGGCGGGGGAAGATATAAAGATAGTGGTAGCTTTATCTTCTAAGTAACATACAGAAGAGACTTTGTCCGTTGTGTTGGATGGGTGAAGGGAAAGGGGCAAGGGAGATTGATGAAGGGAGAAACGTAAGGTCAAAAGAGATACAGAAAGAAAGGCAGAGAAACATGTTGTAAGGAAGATGGGGTTGTGGGAGAAAGATGAGAGGAAAAGGGAAAGAGAGGACTAAAAGAAGGAAAATATTGTAGTAGAATAGATTTTAGAACATGTGAAGGGAGAGAAACTGTAATGCTACTTGAAATATGCCTCGTGAGAAATATGAGAAAGTAATGTAAAAAGTAGAAAAAGTGAGAGAAAAAAAGAGAGACTTCCACCAAAATTAATTGGCAAAAACACTATTGTATTCAGGCTATTATTGGATTTTCCATAGGCCTAATTATATCTATCACTCCCCATCATCACGTCACAACCCATCATCCCCTGTCATCACTTATCACTTCCCATCACAACTCTCACCACCATCAGCACCCATACTGCCTATCCTTCCCCTTCAGCACCCATCACTTCCCATCACTTCCCATCACCTCCTATCACGACCTTATCTCTCCCCATCACTTCCTATCACCACCTTTAATCGTCATTTCAACGACACTCACCATTCTTCGTAACTCCCTATCACCACCCATTACCATCACCACACTCTCATCACTACTCAACACTACTCACCTGACACACCTATGGGCTCAAACTATCAAATTATATGGATATGGAGCATCACTTGGTTGTTACTTTGGCCTCTGACAGCGAAATGACGAGTTTGCTAATAATAATAACGATAATAATGATGATAATAATGATAATGATACCAATCAACACAAAACATTATATCTTATCAACCATGAAAATTAACCACTGAGACAAAGGTAAAAAAAAAAGTAATATACTCAAACATTTTATCTACCTATCCCAACTTCCCCGAATGGCTACTTTACTGACGTGAATTCAATTAAAGTGAGGAATGACCATAAAACATTGATGAAGTCGTTAACATTACCTTGAAACACGACCACCAAATGATATGATAGCACCTGCAACCTCATAATTACAGTTGCATGTGTTTAGCCTGCAGCAGAGCGTCCGTCACGGTGAGGTAATGTTATGTTCGCGTGGGGGAGGGGAGGGAAACGAGTAAAGTGTGACAAATGAGATATATACGAGTATGTACTATGTATTGTCCGTTAGTGTTCCGGTCACGTTAATTTCATTCTGCTTCTATTTTTTTTCTTCTTTTTTTTTTTTTGTCCTTGATGTTGAAAGACGGTGTATGTTAGGTACTGTGGGAAAAACAGGTGGTTAATTAGTGTTGTTATGTGACTCCCCTTTGTCTGAAATGTAACTTAAGCTTGTTTTCCAACTACAAAAGCACACAAAAAGTCTTGTGTCTATATAACAGCAAGAAATTGGATGTTTTCATTACAACACGTATCCAACCCGTATTTCACTCGGAGTATTTACAACCAATATAACGAATTTTATAAACACCATCTAGTGCAACTTTCAAGGTTATTAGCTGTTTTGTTGTTTACAGCTTGAAGCGCCAGATCGAACCAACGAAATTAATCTCTGCCTCACAAGGACTTTAAGGGTGACAGTGGGATGCATCTTTCCTTCCTCTGCTGGAATGAGATAAAGCGAGAGTTTACAGGATTCCCTTGCAGCCACTCTGATTGACAGCGTGAAATGTATACGATTCCTGTACGAGGATAAGGCGGCTGTTAAGATGTTCCCCTGCCCGTTACGACCTGCCAATGATTTATTTGTGGGGTCTTGTCTCCATAAGTTATATTATTCCCAATGTGCTGTGTTTCAGGTCATTTGATTTAACTGCTATTCAAGTGATGTTTTCATTGGCATTCATGTGGGATCGTAGGAAGGGGAAGGAGAGAGGAAATCAGTAATATGTGGAACCTTCACAGATACTAAAAAATATATAAAAAAGTTTGAATATAAATTGTTTTGTATCACCTCATCACAACCCATTATTCTCTGACACCAATTATCATCACCTCCCATCACGACTCTCCCCTCCATCATCACTATCACTCCCTCTCACCACCTATCCCCTTTCCTCACCACCACTTTTCACTATACGAGGTGATTCACTAAATTTCGAGCAAGTCTAGTACTTTGCCATGATAGTGAAAAAGAATATTATAGAGAAAAAGTATATATAAACATGGCCGTAGGACGAGGAATTATAAAACACAGACTAGAAAGATTAAGTAAACACAACAACAACACAACAACACAACAATAACAACCGAACCATTACGACATTAAAGGAAAAAACCAACCTTTCTTACCTGTCAGCGTCCTCGGCATTACCTTTAATCAACCTAACGTTAGCACAGCCACTGACACACCTCACCCAGACACTCGACTCATGTTGCCATTAACCTGCACCAAACCCTAGAGGCAGGACGCCCTAGTAATGATCTCGCCAACCCCTCGCATCGGCCAGAAATAACTCCCCCCAACAATCGAGAGCAAATTCCCCCCATCGCCTCGCCGGCACGCCTCTAAATCAAGCTCACTCCCGCCCACAAGTAAATGATGTTATCTTAGTGGGGGAATTTTTGCGGAAGTGATGCATAAAATTTCCTTGGTCATAAAAGTCTTCGGAACGCATGATATACACTCGGTGCTACTCCCAGTCGATGGATGTTTAATACGCGCAACGCAAGGCTCTGGTTCTCCCCGATATTATGTTGGAATATTTTGTATCAAGTACTCGGAAAATAATGGGTTAGGAAATTTAGTCTGTAAGGTGAGACACTGAGACTTTAAACGTTGACGGTGAGCTTCATTAAGAAATTATTTGTTATTAATGAGGTGATTTGTTTAGGTTTTAGTTTTAGACAATGGTACCTTTGTGTGCTGTTCTCTTGGGAGCACCTTAACCCTCGTGGTAATGGTATTGCATTTTACGAAAACTCAGTCATATAACCTCTTTAGTTTTACCTTCATCACGTTCGAGTAAATTCAGTGTGTACTGCAATCTCTCATACAGGCTTTAATTGTAAGTTTCTTGTTCATCAATCAAACACTACTGTAAGTTAGTTAAGTTTTATAGTCAGCAAGCATTTATTTTCTTTTTTTAAAGTCGGCTTTGTCATATAAATTTTTCTATTTGTCTTTCCAAACACCCAGATATCATTTTGCTGCCTCAGACAAACAAAGGCTGGAGCGTTTTAATTCTTCACGCTAATGTAAGTCACACATGAGATATAATATGTTTTGTTTCCCGTTTTTCATAATAATTTTGCATCCAGAGAGGATTATTATAACAAGTTATTTTTTCTTACCTCCCAAAGATATATACAAAAAATATATGTATGTTTTAATGATATATTATTCTGCTAAATAACTTTTCTCGATCCAGAAATTTAAAACGGAACGCTATTTTAATCATATTGCCGATATTTTTTTTTTATCATTTACCTGTGGTGCTGGTAGGCTTAATGGAGGCCTTATTTGGTCGGCCTCCGCCCGTTAGTAGCGCGGGTAAGTTTTTTTTTAAGTGACGCCTCGTTTCTTATTGAGAGGCTCATGCTGCCAGCGGAAGCTCCTCGAGTATATAGCTTTGCAGTCCCGTCGAGGATAGTGTTATGGCAGCATGGGGCTGATCTTAGACCCCTCGGCGGTATTACCAAAGAAAAGTGGCCAGCACGTGTCGGAGCTCGAACTCGGGACCCTGAGGTGGTATGCCAGACCACTAGTCACTAGGCCACCATCTCCCCATCTACCACAGAAAGTTTCAACAAGTAAATATTTAAAGGGTTTCTGTCACATTTCAATATTAAAACTAGTAGCAATAGCCAGGTGTTATGATGAATTCCATCATAGCTGTAAACGTAAAACTGATCTCACTATGAAAAAAATTACCTTTACGCGACTTTATTACAGCTTCTGGGTAGACGAAAAAGTGAGGAATCCGGACAACCGAGAAACCCACGTGGATGCAGCTTTGCCTGAAAGATATAGACCTCACCACGTTTGATCATTGAATTTTTCAGCGCCCGACCGACTGTGAAGATATTTCTCATCAAAAGAGAGAGAGAGAGAGAGAGAGAGAGAGAGAGAGAGAGAGAGAGAGAGAGAGAGAGAGAGAGAAAAAAAAAATAATAATAATAATAATATTTTTTAACTGCATTCTTGCTTGTAGCAGTATGTTTGTATATTTGTATTCAGTTTGTGAATAAATTTCATCATATTTGTGTTGCACATTTTTTATTGCTGCAAAGTGAAGGAAAACATCTGATAAGCAGAGTTGCAAGAATTTATGTTTGTTTGGTGTGTTTGCTCACACCTGCAAAAGATTTATCATATACATTTGTACTTATGATTTTAGAGAACTATGTCAAGAAAGTGATATACGCTTATCATATCATTTTGAGCCTTATTTACATACAATTATAGAACCAAGTGCAAGGTAGGTAATGGTATTTCATGTTTCTTTACGCATTTGAGTGCCAGAAACGTAAATTAAGTTTCGTGCTGTTCATGACAGTGTTACGTTGGCGCGTGGTCGTGAGATGTCAAAAAGAGGACAAGCAGTTTTTATTCAGCGTAGGAACGACTCCGATTATCAGTATGAACCACCATGTCGTCGAGCTTACTGATAACACTCCATGAACCACCATGTCGTCGAGCTTACTGATAACACTCCATGCCAGAACTGCACCACAATGTTAAAACGCTGAAAATACATGCATTTGTTTATCAAAATGAAAATCCATGTCCACGAATACCTATGCATGAAAATACTCCAGCGCCAAAATCTTTCTAGTACTGGTGTCAATGTCCTGGCTATCTATACTGACGGATCAAACCGAAAATATTAGTTTTTTCCTTGTTAAAGTGAATAGAACGCAACATATTGAATTCCACAGTTGTCAGGCACCGTAGTACTCGTGTTAAACTTTTCAATAACACTATTTTTTGGTGTGTGTATTTATGAAAATATGAGATCCATAAAAAAAAAATACATAACTGACAGCCTGATATCACACCACGGCAGAATGAGCAACCAACCCCTACCTACACATCGCGAATAAAAGACCAGGAAAAATTGAGCACAAATTTCATAAAATATTTCACCAAAGTATATAAAGAAATGGCTGAATATTTTTTGTTGGTGTATTCAAGTGTAACAAGAAATTCTTAAAAAAAAAAAAAAAAAAAAAGCGACGTAAAAAAGACTGAATATTTTCATTTCACCTCTGTGGGACCACCAGGCGAGAGGAAACGAAAGAGAATCCTGTGAAGCGGAGACACCAAGGAGGAGAAGGAGGTATGATTGGTAAAGAAGGAAAAATGAAGGAGAATAAGAAAGAGGTAGAGGAGGAGGAGGAGGAGGAGGAGAAAGAGGAGAAAGAGGATAAGAGATGACGTGAAGATAGATGGTCCACCGAGCAAGGTATTTCTCTTCAAATATTCGATCTTTTTGTTGTTTCCTTTGAAGGCTAAAAAGTAAGCGAAAAGATACTATTTGTGTGTGTGTGGATGTGTGTGTGTGTGTGTGTGTGGGTGTGGGTGTGGGTGTCTGTCTGTGTTTGTGCCTGTGTATGTGTGTGTCGGGAAATCTATATGAATACATCGAAAGAGATAGCGAGTAATATGATAATGTTTTATTTTCATGATATATTCGTTCAGTGACCTGCACATAAAATGCACATATTATATTTTATCTCATTTTTACATTATTTTATTTCATGCTTTTTTTTTTCTTTCTGTATATAACCTCGTCTCTCTCTCTCTCTCTCTCTCTCTCTCTCTCTCTCTCTCTCTCTCTCTCTCTCTCTCTCTCTCTCTCTCTCTCTCTCTCTCTCTCTCTCTCTCTCTCTCTCTCTCTCTCTCTCTCTCTCTCTCTCTCTCTCTCTCTCTCATTTCCCTCCTCCTCCGCCTCCTTCTGCGCCACCACCCTCATAAGGTGTCTGTGAGGCGTGTTCTTCCTCCATTAAGGTGTCTCGTGCCCTTGGGATGCAGATAGATTGGAAAGCACAAGTATTTAAAGAATCATCTGAATTTTGCCTTCTTATCTCCTTTTGCCTCCTCCTCCTTCTTCTCCTCCATTTTAATCCTTCCCTTCCTTTTCCTCCTCCTCTTCTTCCTCCTTTTCCTTCTCCCATTACTATTACTAATTCTGCTTTTTGACCTTCTTCTTCGTCCTCCTCCTCACTTGCTTTCTTATTTTGTTCCTCTTCATCTTTATCCTCGGCCTCCTCTTCACACTCTTTCTTGTCCTCATTTTCCTTAAATTCTTCTGCGTTCTGGTCGTCATCCTTCTCCTCCTCCTCTTTCCTCTTCTTTCCTCCTCCTTCTCCTCCTCCTCCTCCTCCTCCTCCTCCTCCTCCTCCTCCTCCTCCTCCTCCTCCTCCTCCTCCTCCTCCTCCTCCTCCTCCCCAAAATAGCTTTCAGGGACGGGAGAAGAAAGCACCGCCTGATGTTTAAGGGAGTAGGACTAAAGGAACGTAGGAAAAGTTTTCAAGGTTATTATAATTTTTTTTTTTGGAAGTAATTTTTTGGTGGGAAAAGGAAGAAGAAGAAAAAAAGAGCGGTTTCTTGTGCACACACCAGTTTATAAAAAGGAGACAATGAAGGAGGGAAAAGAGAATAGTTAGGGAGGAAAAGTTGAGGGCTGTTTTGTATATTCAGGAGGAAACTTAGATAGTCGGGCCATGAAAGCAGTTTTGTGGCCAAAGGATATTCTGAAGTGGAATTATTCAGACATCCTTCCCTGCACCTTTTGTCTGTGGCTTCCTGTCCCTCCCTGCACGTGGCACCTTCTTTATCGTGGAATCATACATAATTTGTAGACAGCAACAGTAACAATGTGCAATGGAACCAAGGATCGTAGCAGTAGTAGTGGTGGTAGTTGTTGTTGTTGTAGTAGTAGTAATAGTAGTAGTAGTAGTAGTAGTAGTAGTAGTAGTAGTAGTAGTAGTAGTAGTAGTAGTAGTAGTAGCAACAATAGTACCAATAAGGATGATAATAATAATAATAATAATAATAATAAAATAATGGTAATAATAATGATAATAGTAATAACAACGATAACACACACACACACACACATACACACACACACACACACACACACACACACACACACACACACACACACACACACACACACACACACACACACACATTTACAAAATCAGATTCGAACGAGAACCTTCCTTTTCTGAGAGGCACTTACGAATCGGATCCCACTTGTATAAAATAACAGTTATAAATCTTGTTTCCCTGGTCAGAGGAGCTTTCCCGTGTAATGTTCATAAAAGCGTTGAGACAGCACAAGCTTCAGTTACGGGAGTTGTATCCAATATGTTTTTCATTCCTGTTTTTACTTGAATATCATTGAATTCTGTATATCTTACCCTGAGCTAACTGTTTATTATTTTTTTTACATTAACGTTTGTGTATATACTAGTTCATTGATTTTTATATGTAATGGTTTTGTTTCAGGTATAATAGTATCAATAGTATGTTTATTAAAGATTTTATTGTCTGGTTTGGGTATGTTAATGGTAAACTTTGTCTTGCCTCATTGTAAAAGCCTTGGTTGAAATGGTTCATATTCATGTGTTGTAATTTTAGCACTTCACTAATGGTCCCTTTTTTTCTCTCTCCTTCTTTTTTTGTCTTTTACAGTGGTTTCTTTCCTCTTAGTTTGTTTGTTTGTTTTGTTTTTCCTGTTGTTGTGTTCGGCTTTCCTCCTTCCTTGTTTTTGTTTGATCTTGATTCTGTGCCTTGTTTACTCTCGTCTTGGTATTTGATGTTCTTTTGTTTTTTGTTTATTACTATTTTCTCTTTTGTCCTCGTTTATTCAATATTTTTCCTTTTCGCTTTTGTATGTTTAATAATTCTATTTTTTTCTTCCTCCTCCTCCTCATTATCATTAATCCTTCATTTTTCTCTTCTTATCATTCTTACATTCTTCAAACATTAGTTATATTCTTCACTTTTGTTCTTTATTCAGGATGTACCGGCATTATTCTATTCACATTTTCCTTCACTATCCTTCATTCTTGTTCTATGTTTTAATTGGGACTCTTCCTATCTATATGTTTTCCTTTCCTTAAAATATGTATTTTCTTTATTTCTTTTCTGATAACATTCTAGTTCTCTATATGTGTTGTGAATCCGTAAGCCTGTACTAATGGGGGGTTTTCTTGGGCTCAGTGAAGCTCGCTACACGCCGCAGCCAATGTCAGAAGTAAGTTTTAATGATGAGTGTTGTCTGGCTTCCCACGCTCCCCCACTAACACACTTCCTGTCTCTTTCAGTTCCACTAATAGTTTGGTATTGTAATGAACACAAAATTATTGTCATTTTTATTTGTGTGGGTTGTGTGTGAGTATTGCAAATGATCCGATGATTAAATTTGTATGACTATTTAATTAACCTTCGCTCTGCATGTATGTAATAGTCGCTAATTAGTTTGTTTTATATTTTGACTTGTGTGATTTACTTCTAATTAAATTCTATTGACTCTAGTTGACCAATACTGGAATTTAACATGCAAAGGGATGAAGGATTTACGTCAATTATTTTTTTTTTTTTATTATATACTAGAACAATTAATCTGATAATGTATTTAGATGTTAATGAGGACAGTTATGAAATTAATACTGTTCTCATGATCGCGGAAAATCATTCTTTTCTCATCTTCTGAGAATGATACACAGTGTTTATTTACAGGAACTTAATAGATTAACTGTAATGGTTGAAGAACAATAGCTGTCATGATAATCTGAGTGAGTGCATCTCTATTTTAATCATATTTTTTCTCTCTTCTACTGCTCCTACTACTACTACTACTACTATTACTACTACTACTACTACTAATAATAATAATAATAATACCACTGCTACTGCTACTGCTACTACTACTACTACTACTACTACTACTACTACTACTACTACTACTACCACTACCACCACCACTACCACCATCACCACCACCGCCACCATTGTATTCTTCTGTAGCCACCTCTCTTTCCTTTTGTTTGTTGTCGCAGTATTTCTTGTCTTTGGCTTTGTTGTATGTCTTGTTAGGATTGTTTGAGATCAAGGCGTTTGGCAGGTGACGCAGCCCTGCTGAGACGCAATATTTGTTAACATGCAGGGAACAAGCAAGTGCTCGACCTGCCACCTGGTGTATAGACGAGAAACTACTATGAAACCCCTTGAGCTTTTAACCTCTTTGGAAATAATTGCTCCTGTGTGTGTGTGTGTGTGTGTGTGTGTGCGTGTGCGTGTGCGTGTGCGTGTGCGTGTGCGTGTGCGTGTGCGTGTGTGTGTGTGTGTGTTCTCCTGTCTATTCCTCCTCAATTGGTGTGTGGGGCGTTGAGGGAGGACGCTGCACTAATAAATTACTACAGCGTTTCTTCATTACAGTCTCTAATAAATCCGTCACTACTAAAATCGCCTCACAAAATCCTGATCTGTAATTATACGGCGTGCCAAGTCCCAAGTCCCAGGTGATGTATGCATTAATTAAGTCGTGTCGCTACGCCGTCCACCTGGGAATGAAAGTTCAGGGTTTAAGCGGAAATTACTTCCTCTTTTATCGCCTAGACTGATAACTTTCATTTTCCGAACAATACAAAGTTTGGGTATTAATATTCTGCCACCCTGTATTACTAAGGGGACGTGAATGTTAGAGTAGAGTTACATTGTATACTATGACTATGATACCTGTCACGTGGGTTCTCTTTTTATGCACATACATATTTACATTCACACATATATACATACACATGCATGCACACACATACACACCAGCATGTTCAAAAATTATAGAGAAAAATATAAAACTGAATATGCTCTTTTATACTATTCTTTTCTTTGATTACATTTTTTTTATTTCGTTCCTCATCTTTCTTTCTTGTTTTTTTTCTTTGTTATATTACTTGCTTGTTTTTTTTGTTGGTTTTGTTTTATTACTATTGTTATAGAAATTGTTATAATTATCATCAATATTCTTTTATTATAATCATTGTTCTTCTTTATCTTCTATTCTTCTTCCATTTTTGTCTTCGTAACTAAATTATTTTTTGTTTTGCAAATACTCATTAATGTGTCCCATAAATATACCTTCAGTGAAATTATGAAAACAATACCTGTGTTTTGGTTTTTGTAATTGTATGGCTCAATGAATACGTCCCACACACGCACGCACGCACGCACGTCTCAGTCCCTAGTCGGATAGATCATTGTTTCGCTGTGATAAATTACCCTTTTCCAGTAAGTGGTATTTACAAAAGGAAAAATTATTTTCATGATTAGGGAGAAAGAATGCATTAAGTGTTTTATTTTTGTTTCACCTTGATTACTGGCGGCGTCTGTTTGACCAGGACCAGTGCCTCACCTGCTGACGGTATGGCCAGATTCAAGGTACAGTGTGCAGGTGGGTTTACAAAAGCAGTGTTCTATAATGACGTACGCGATCACTGTTCTACAAACAAGCGTAATGGCCTCACACCTGCCTGACCAGGAAGTTAAGCTGTTGGAGGGAAATTTGAAGAAGAAAAAAAAGTGTTTGAATAATACATAAAAATGTTAGAGCGAACTGATAAAGCCAGTGTTTTGAGTTGAGTTGAGTTTGTAAAATCATGGAAATATTACCTTTCACCTTTAACTTCCTTATTGATGTACACATGAATTATTTAGTTTATCAATACTTGTTTCCACACTTTGTAATATGTTTTAACATTATAGTGCGTAGTGTAGAATAACCAGTTTAATAACAACGAGGAAGATTTTTCCACTTATTGATATAAACATTTACTTAATACTTATGCATTTCACGAAAATTGCTGCTGAAATCAGAAATGTCAAGTGTATTTAATGATGTATTTCAGCAGACTGTTTCGAACTTGCCATGTCTGGGAATTTTCAGCAGGTACTAATTATAACTTTAAATCCACGACCTTAACTGTTTCGTAAAAGCCACGTGAACCGCTGCAGTGTTATGAAGTTTAAGCCGACGGCGTTTCATTTAATGGAAACAGAAAGCAGCTAAGACCTGCCAAACGTGGGAGAAAATAAATGATACGTAAATCTATTCGAATATTACAAAAGCAGATTTTAGTTTCATTCCAATAGAATGCTAGAAACATATCACACTTGTTTACAGCAGACGCAGAGGCTGAGTGAATACATACCTAAGCTCGCGGTGTTATCTTATCATTGCTATCCTGTCAGCTGTGCTCACTCATGTTCCAGGTGCTTGGTAGCCCAAGTTATCACAAACGGGAAGAGATATAGAGCTGAACTGTGTGGAAAAGTGGATGGATTTCTCAAGGAGATTAAGTGTTTGGATAAAGAAGAATTATGTGTGTAAAATTGGAGGAGAAAGAAATTTCCGGTACGTGTGCGTTGTGTGTGTGTGTGTGTGTGTGTGTGTGTGTGTGTGTGTGTGTGTGTGTGTGTGTGTGTGTGTGTGTGTGTGTGTGTGTGTGTGTGTGCGTGTGTGTGTATGTGTGAAAGCTATGTGAAAAAATGAACCTTGTATAAAATATGTAGCTAAAAATGGAGTACCTGCATTTGATCACGCATATAAATACGACGGTTACCCCCCCCCATACACACACACACACACACACACACACACACACACACACACACACACATATACAAACTAGCTTTATGAACAGAGAAAATTTCACTATATTTACATTCTAATTTCCTAATGCAGCTTGAAACAATTTAGTAAACAGTCTGATCTCTTTTTCTCATTTTTACGTCATATTTACGACTGTATTCTGAACTCATTCCACTCCTCCGCAATGCTATAAGGACGGCCCCATAGAGTATATCGTTATTGCAAAAGACTCCATCGTACGGTATCATACAAACACAATGCTATATCGGACATTCATTTTAAGGGAT
Organism: Cancer borealis; assembly: GCA_036785275.1. Classification (NCBI taxonomy): domain Eukaryota; kingdom Metazoa; phylum Arthropoda; class Malacostraca; order Decapoda; family Cancridae; genus Cancer; species Cancer borealis. Next base: position 113,744 of record JAXIVD010000267.1, on the reverse strand, counting down.
AATGGTCAAGGATGCGTAATAACATCATTCTTTAGACTTGACAATGTAAATATGAACTTCTTTACGCGTCGCATGTGTCAGTAGTGTCACATATGTACACACATACACCCACACACACATACACACACACACACACACACACACACACACACACACACACACACACACACACACACACACACACACACACACATACACACACAGACGCAGACACAGTCACACACACACACACACACACACACACACACACACGCACACGCACACGCACACGCACACACGGCAGCACCTCCCACACACGCCACCGAATTAAACTGTTAGCTGTGTGTCGTGGGGCTGCGTGGTGGGTGCCTCAGCCACTGATTGTTCTCCCTTGATTGCTGCCACCGTTAAGGCCGCACCTTGATACTGTGACCCGCCCACTAGTGTGACCTGTCCGGCACTGACACTCCCAATGCTGTAACCCCACCCACTCTTCACTGTAACCCAGCCTCGCTTTACTATAGCGCACCAACCTAGCCTTGTGCCCTCTAAAAATGGTGACCCTTTCATAACTGTGGCCTATCCAGCACTGTGACTCGATTATGAGACTTGATTCCATGCGACGCTGCCACCCTCCTATTATTTTTTTTAATGTACTGTATCAGAGACGAGGCTTGTGAAGACGCCTTTAACTCGAGGTTCTCAGCCACCTGACAGCACCGCACCGTCTCGATGGGCAGGGACGACAGACAGACTAAGTCCTTAAATACAGACCAATCAGATGGAAAGGAAGGCAAAGTTCCATTACATCTTGCAAAAGTTATTATCTTTCTTTCCTCTATTATATCCTGCCGCTGAAAGTAATTGCTGTATTGGGCTGCTTCTGTAGTGACCCCAAAACCATATTAGCCTCGCGCCGCGGTGCTCCCGTGACCCATAGTGCACAGCAAAAGGAGTCACGTAACATAATCAAACATGTTCACTGACATCCCAATTCCGCTGTATTGAAATCCACTCCACCTTGTATTTGTTTTGTTCACATCAGAAACTCGAAAAATTGTCTTCCACTAAGTCTGTAGTGAATCCTTAGATCTCTTTCCTCCTGACGTAGATGTGCCTCAGGTTCCAATGTTAATATACTCGACATTTATTAATAAAAAGGATTTCTGAAGTACTAGTCGCCAAGAGGGTGAACCGAGGGAGGAAAAAAGAAAAAGAGAAAGAAGTCAGAAGGGTGGTGGAAAAAAGGGTAAAACAGAAACCAT
>JAXIVD010000267.1:90000-102500 GCA_036785275.1 Cancer borealis | reverse complement strand
GCGTTGCGGTGCCTTGTGATGCGAGGCAACCTTTGATTACACATTCCACAGAAGTGCAGCTGATGCCACCTGTGTATTAGGTTTCGTGGTGCCAGACGGGTCATGTAGATCCAGTGGTCTGTGTTGTCTTTGAATCTGTGTGTAATTCTATTCCTGAGCCACAAAGTGGAGATCAGAGCAAGGTGAGAGGTAGCAAAGTTGATGCACAGGACAAGTGTTATGGATGGTGATTCGTTTGCTGTATGTATAAAAAAGAAAGCCTTACATGCAGTTATACCTTACACGCATTGAAAATAAACCAAAATTATTGTAAAAAAAAAGTTTCCCATATGAACAGATGTAACAAACGTGAGCCAATTAACTTAAATCCCCAACTGATACGTAAAAACAAGAAATACAAAGACATTAGGTTGTTTTTTATCGCTCATATCCGTCTTAATAATATCAACGAAATACATAAAGGGCAATCAGATGTGGAAAAATAAGTCAGAGGAGATAAGCGATAGAAGAATCATAGAAAGGTTTAAGAATTTAAAGAATAACATAATAATTACGAAGCTTAAAGCAGCAAGAAAATACAGTTAAGTTTTCCCAGCGCAGAAAACCTCACCCGTACCAGTAATGAGGAGAAACTGAGGGACAAAGAGTGAAAAACAACGCCCAAAAGACAGAAAGGAAAAGAAAGAGGAAAACAATGAGGCACTGACCAGAGTCCACGAATGAGGAAAAGAAAGACGAAGGAAAGTCCATTGACAAGACCATGGAATGTGAGGAGGATGTGCTGTGCCTCCAACCTTCAATACTCTGGTCTGATCCTTACATCGCAGACCAGGTCATCATCTTCATGCTGGTAAGCGAATAGGAAGAAAGGTGAAGAAAAGGAACAGGTTATGAACAAGGTGCAGACCCTCAAGAAAGGAAATAGCAGAATATATATCGAGATTAATCATGGTTGAGGCTTAACACCCTCCCTCCCCCTTCCCCTCTTTTAGCTGGCAGAACACGTGATCTGCAATGATTTTTAGACTTGGGAAGAAAAGTTAAAAGTAGTGGATGACTCTCCTGCCACTGGTGACATAGATAAGACATCACGTCATAACTTTGCAATAACGTATTAATTTACAGGGAAAATGTGAACCTTTAGGATTGCAGCGGAAGTTTGAGAAGCTTGAAATATCTCTATAAATAAAGTCTCAACTTCCAGACCAGAAAGTTTTAACTCTTACTCTGAAAATCAAGCAACAGTGGAAGGTAAAGACAGAGTATGCAGAGCTGGGAGTTAGGTTCATTCAATAACACATTCATAGTTGCCTGGAGGTGACATATTTCTAGTTGCAAGGATTATAGAGACGAAGCAACTCTGCGTCAAATGTCATCTATTTTTCTACGAGACTCTAATATCTGTAGGTACACTTGACTGACATTAAACACTTTCACAAAGCACTTCACTCAAACCTGTCTCTCGTGAGCTTACTGTAGTATTTCTGTTTATCAAATTTCTCACGTTTATCAAGTGTTAAAAGTCTCCTGTCCTTTTAAATGCCCTTAAGGTGTCAAGTTTATTTTCTATTTTCTCCTTACAAATGGATGCTTTTGTGCCAGAACACTTTAACATATATTTCAATGTATTTATATTTGATGTTTTTTGTTGAGATAATTTTCTATAGTATTGGAACAACCACTTTTTTCTTAGTCTGTCATTATATTTCCATCATTCCGCTGTTCACGTTTTGTACAACTGCTCTGCAGACTATACACTGTATGCTATAAAGTCATCCACTCCTTCCCATGACTAATGTCTTATTCTAGTCTCCATGAACACAAGTACAACCTCTTCACATCAAGTTGTTTTTTTATGTAACTAATGTGAATTTGACGTCAGATGAATTCATGGACAGACAGCCTTGAATGCAACAAATAGTTTATGAAATGTGATTTTTTTTCCTCTCTCTCTCTCTCTCTCTCTCTCTCTCTCTCTCTCTCTCTCTCTCTCTCTCTCTCTCTCTCTCTCTCTCTCTCTCTCTCTCTCTCTTTCTCTTTCTCTTTCTCTTTCTCTCTCTCTCTCTCTCTCTCTCTCTCTCTCTCTCTCTCTCTCTCTCTCTCTCTCTCTCTCTCTCTCTCGCTCTCGCTCTCGCTCTCGCTCTCGCTCGCTCTCGCTCTCGCTCTCGCTCTCTCTCTCTCTCTCTCTCTCTCTCTCTCTCTCTCTCTCTCTCTCTCTCTCTCTCTCTCTCTCTCTCTCTCTCTCTCTCTCTCTCTCTCAACTGCAATAATTTAATTCTGAATATTCATTTCTTAAGTATTTGAAATGTTTACATGATCAATGGATGCTGATACTGACATTTGCTCCTCATTAATATAAAATTGTAAGTTATGAATAATGAAAACAATTCAATAAATCAACAATTCAACAAAGTTATCAACATGTTGCGCGGTAATTCTTTTGCAATAAGAATGAAGAGAATCTAAAGGAAGCTTTGAATATATAATGTGCAATGTAACACTATAAGCTTCTTAGAAAATGGTGTCATGCATGATCAGTGAAAAGCAGATATTTATTATTTTTCAGAGGTGACAACTTTTGAAATTCAGAGAAGTAATGAAGTTATTGATTTTCACTAACTGCCTCCCTTCCTTTCTACAATAATATTTTCCCTGAAAATAATAATGCAATTGGGTTTTGAACCATGCGTCATTTCAACTCAGGACTCCCACATTCTATATAGCCGAAAGGGAACACGAAATTACACACTTTTCTTAATTGAATAAATCATGTATACATATATAGTTGTTTTTCAATTGTAGTCTTTTAACTTTTTTAAAGTCTTGCTAGATGAAGAGAAGCATGCGAAGGAAAGTCATATATTGTGGGTAAACATTTGTAATATATGTAGTTGAAAAAAATAACCAAAAATCTAAACAATATTGCTAGGATCTTACTGATGATTATATTACTTTATAATGAAATCCTCTTAACTACTGCAGCTAGATAGGTATGTTATATGCAATTAATTATTCTTTATTTTAATGTAACAGAGAGAGAGAGAGAGAGAGAGAGAGAGAGAGAGAGAGAGAGAGAGAGAGAGAGAGAGAGAGAGAGAGAGAGAGAGAGAGAGAAAAAAAAAAAAAAAAGCACGTACTTTGTCACTGGTGTAATGAAATCCATATATAACGCAGAAATAAACAGTTACCAATAATGTGTTCATTCGCACTTGAGACAGTAATTATCAAGGGTAGGAAGCATTAGTGACGTGCATGAGGACGGAGGGGACGAAGGAGGAACAAGAAGTTGGAAATATGACGCAAGGAAGTGTAAAAGGAAATGTAGACTCTTCTTATTCTTAGTGTAGCTCCCACACCCACACACTCACACACCCACTAACCACACCCACACACCCACGCACCCACTAATCACACACACACACACCCACTAATCACACCCACACACCTACTAACCACACCCACACACCCACTAACCACCCCCAACAGCCACACATCCACACACCCACACACTCATCTGGTACAGCTCGTTCCCCACTTCCTTCCATCCTCACATTCATCTACCTCAAGCTATCATCCCAGTGCAGAAATATCACTCGAATGAAAAATATATATCAAGTCACTCTGTCATGTATGAAAAGAATATTTGTATCAATAAATCTCACACAATGAAAAAAAAATGTTATAGTCGTTAGTTAGCCCTTTTGGTTTTTTTTTGTTTTTTTATCAGCCGTGTTTAGGAAGTGGGGTTTAAACAGATCAAACCTATCAATCGGTAATGAAAACAGTATAAATTATGAGTTGTGTGGGAGAGAGAGAGAGAGAGAGAGAGAGAGAGAGAGAGAGAGAGAGAGAGAGAGAGAGAGAGAGAGAGAGAGAGAGAGAGAGAGAGAGAGAGAAGCCCTCCATCCATTCTGCTTGTCATTATTTCAACGTTTTTATTAACATTTTTGGAATGTATTTAGCACTACTAATGAGAGAAAGAGACATACATACATACATACAGATAGACAGACAGACAAACACAGAACGATGATACACAGCCATTCTGTTTGTACATACATGGACAAAATACTAAAAAAGATATCCCTATACAAATAAATATATTTCATCCACATTATAGTTCGGTAAAATATTCATTTTAGTGTATTAGAGCAGAAAATTGGGGCTACATTTTTCTTTTTCCTGATACGACCATTTTCATTTCTCTCAATCTACTTGGTATATTCTATTTTATTTCATTATTTCTTCACTCTATTTCCCTACCACTGTATTTCCTCCTTTCGTTCGTAACCTCTTTATACTCAATCCTTCTTGTCCTTTCCTGTTTCACCTTTGTAACAATGTCTCACAAGGGTAAGTAAGGTTTTGATAGCGTGTAATAAGAGCATGAAGATGTTTTATTCAGGAAACTGGGACTGTAAAGTGTCTTTCATCTTTATGCTGGCAGACCGCAACGCTACTCATAAACGTGTTAATTATGCATAGGGGACGAGTTTTGAATGCAGCCACAGTCGTTGTCTTTCTACATTAAGGGGCAGTGTGATTTTCTCTTCCCTCAGAATTAACAGTTACCTACATTCTAAAGTGTGTTTCTTTCTTTTTACTGTATACATAACATGATTTTGGCCAACCATGCGATGAAATCTTTATTGTTTATTTATTTTTCTAACTCAGCACCTGTCAATTCACATCTACATCCCCACGAACACACACTGTAGTCTCTAACCCAAGCTGTGGTAGCCACCCATCTCTCTTTTTTTCTCTCTCTTTATTTGTTTAAATAAAAATCAACCGTAAAATGCATAATTAGTTGCTATAATACAACTAATTATTAGATTATTCTACGAATTACAATACCTTATCAAGGACTCTAATATGAATGCAAATTATTTCATTTGACACGCTTTGATTTCACTGTTCACTGCCTAGTCCTCGCCTGTCATATAAATAAATAAATGAATGTCATCATTATTATCATCATCATCATCATCTCTGATTCCACTGCAGGACAAAATATCCTATCTCATCTCACAACACAGTTCTCTGGTGTGTGTGTGTGTGTGTGTGTGTGTGTGTGTGTGTGCGCGCGCGCGCGCGCGCGTGCGTATGTGGGTGTGTGGGTGTGGGTGTAGGGGGGGAGTGCAGGTCATCTTGTTGATATCACAAACATTAAAGCTTTACGACAGTGTGAATTACGCTTTTTTCTTATATTTGTTTAAAAGATATAGAGCCACGTAATAAACTTAGAGTGCCCACAACCATCTATTTTTATATATGAACGTAATGGAAGTCCTTGTGCGGAGTATGACACGAAAAAACCAACAATGAAATAGGTGCTACATACTGAGGAAGCCACGTCATCCAAGCAGGCGAGATGGAAGAAGACCAACGAGGTGCAATCTTAAAACTTGAGGCGTTGATGTTGAAAAGTGAAATGGGTTCAGTAGTTTCCAGGAAGACCACGCGTGTTTGCCTTGACCTTCCTCGTGATTATTCCAAGAAAATGCACCAAAAAGTAACTGATGTGATAACGAGATTTGTGAGACGTGTTTGATACTTCACGTAAATGTTGGTGTTCTCTTCCTGCATCCCGATTACTTACAAATGATAGCAGCGCACGTCAGCAGATGGAGATGAAAAGTCAATATACTTAAAAAGGGATTTAAATTGTGGTCTGCGGTAATCATTGAAGTCCGTGGTGTGCAATGACAGTGTGTTGTGTATTTGATGCTCTCCTGTCACTTGTATTTCATCCAACGCGATGATATTACTAAAACGAAATATGTAAGAGCGTATCAGTTTGAAATGAGATGCGATAATAATGTTTTCTTTCCGTCATAGTTTTCCTGCTGGAGTTTGTGGTTATCCTTAACACATAAATCCTGTTGATGATGGGGTGGGATGATTATAAATTCATATTGTTATTAACGAGAATATTTCCTCTATGATGGAGAGCACAGTGAGGGTATTAAGGGGTGCACGCTCTTGAGGCACGTCTGCAGTCTAGATCTTCCACAACCATCCAACTTTATTGCTGCTTCCGTTACCGCTTATCTCCTGTCTTCTGTCTCTGTTTACCCGTCAAGATCCTACCCACCAAGCCACCGTGAAAGGAAACAAGATCTCGTTCACATATATATTACTAAACATTAGAGAGATGTTGTTATTATTGTTATTAAAGCCGTACAGACTCAAGATTTTCCTTCTGTAACGAGTGTACACAAACCTTAATGGCTCTCTGTTACAGCAGATGATTATGACATTTTTATTAAGTATTATGGAAGATCCTTAACCCTGGCGTCTATATGATTGGTTAGTATGGCGGGTGTCACACACAAATTTCACTTCTCATAATGTATATTGACAAAATAGATTATTTCATATTGCTTACATGTGACCTCATAACACCTCGTTAGTTTTACCAATATCAAAAATGTCATCCTTTCTTTTTCAGAATTTCTTTCGTGCCTTTCCTGAAATCAGAGACACTCACTTTAAAATTTCCTTATAAATCTTCTTGTACCCGATCTCCCAACCCAATATGATGCTTGAAATCTTTCAATCATGAAAATTGACCCACAAAACTTATTTCGGCTGCCAAAGAGTGAAAATCATTGGTAACGAGATATAGGATATGTGTATCCTTCACAGGATAGGAAAATAGTGCTGTCGAAACATATCTAAATCGTCCCTATTACGTATATTGTATTTACTATTAATGTGTTCCTCGTCAAATGCTGATGTACACCTAATGATACCAATTTGCCATAGTTTGAGTACGATTGGTAGTATGCATTTACGTATAGCAGTATGAACTTAAGAAAATTACATAAGGACATGGAAAGAATTATGTGAGCTCTTCATAAATGGATAAAACCACTCTGCAAAAAGGTCCTTACAGCCAACGGAATCAAGAGAAAATAAAACCCAATGTGTGCTGTGGTGAGCTCCTGTGAAGGGCAACAGAGCTTTAATATGACCGACGACACCACGCTTCCTCCGAAGAATCAGAACTACCGTACACTGGAAACTAAGGAAGATTGCAACTTCCACCATTTTTCTTTCTTAAAACTGAGACAAATTCTCACACCGTCCGCGGAATAATAAGGAAAAGAATTATTGATAACATGAACTGGTCATCGATGTTAACATGATGACTCATCTCGTCCAGAACTACAGCTTTAAAAACACTCAGGTTACGGCAGCTGAACTACCAGTCTTAATAGCAGATTATCAAGATGAGACTCTACTGAATCAATACTTCACTACTGCTTTGCGATGACCAGCACTCCGATATAGACGTACGTGACATGTCCAAATAAACACAGATAAGTAGGTATTGCACTAGTTTAAAAACATTGCCATTTTCACTTGTAAGTCATATTGAGTGTCACGAAAGTAGTAAAATTGTTGCTTGCACTGCGTCAAAATTTATGAAGTGAGAGTAAAAAAAAAAAAGTAAAATTCTTTCAATAAAAGTGACAGGTGTCAATACTATATCACCAGGATGAAGCTGATGAAGTATCTGTCACTCGTACGAATACTGTGACCAGTTTTACTTTTGTGCCACGTCAAGGATTTCATATGATACTGACCGCTTACACTTTAGTATGATAAGCCCTCACTCTGCGTGACTTTCTTTTCACGTTCAATACAAACACGTTGTCCCTCCGATACTGGACTGAACAGGTGTTATACCTAAGTACCTCGATCAGGCGATGGTGGTGGTTGGAGTAACATTGGGCAACAATAGTGCATTGTAAGCTCCCTAGATGAGTATAACCACACGTTCATACTCGTACATGTGTATATCTGTGAGGGGGGGCGGGGGGCGTTGGCAGAATTCATCCCACACAGCCGTGCTAGAATGGTTTGTCCGCCGTCGAGGCTGCTTACAACGGCACGACAAGCTAAACGACTTACATGAGAGAGACTCCGTTTTCTGACATCATGGTAATTCAAGAAGACATGAACATCCACACTTCAGTGAGGGCTGACAAGATGTTACAATGATGGTCCTTTCTCTCCTGGCAGTGAATTTACCTCCACATATGCTGGCTAGCCTTAAAGTCTCCGAGACAACCACTGGGAACAGGACCAGGAAATGCCGCAGTCACTTCTGTTCTGCAGCAGTCCAAGTTTTAGTTATGTCGTCCTACCAAAACTCACGTGCTTGGAGCATATTGTGGGAGACGTAAGACCACTCGAAAATAATCAGCGTGATTCATAAGTAGAAAAGTATTTAGAAGATATAAATGCCACAATAAACGTAAGAGACAATTAACTAAGTGGTGCACATCTATATAAATAGGATACAGACTCAAATTAAAGCAGACTTATGTCACGCAACAATAACATATTAAAAAAAAAAAAGGAATATAATTGTTATTTCATTTAAGAATACAAATGAAAAAGAAAGTAGTGTAGCAAAATAATCATTTAAATGGTCATCTTTTTTACATGAAGTTATTTCCAAATATTCACATTTACAGCTCTGCTGACCTTCTAAGGCACGTTTTCAGATAAAATACAGGTAAAATAAGCAATTATTCCAGTGTGTGTCTTACATATTTCACATTCGTCATCCGTGAAAGCTTACATTAATGCATGGAATAGCTTTGTATTAATATTTTACCCAGGGTGAACAGTCTAAATTCAACACGTTTGCTCACTACTCACTCCAACTGTTTTGATATTACATCCATGCCATCCAACACACCCTGACAGTTTTTGTGGTTCAGCAGCCACAAAAGTGTGGTGGACATGGCGTGGGGCTTGTACGAGGAAAATCTAATTTACCACAATAAGTAAAAACATCTGCCATCGCTGACAATTCGGCTCCATAAGCCTAGGCGCCTCAATAAGACTGTTTCATGTGTGTGTGTGTGTGTGTGTGTGTGTGTGTGTGTGTGTGTGTGTGTGTGTGTGTGTGTGTGTGTGTGTGTGTGTGTGTGATCACTCACACACACTCACGCACGCACACACACACACACACACACACACACACACACACACACACACACACACACACACACACACACACACACACACACACACACACACTGATGATGACAATGGTGATAGAGTCAACCATGATGTGATGACAACACAGACGGGACAATAATGTTAATTACTACAAAACATGATTACAACAAACATTCTTTTTTTCATCATGTTCCTATGTATCGTATGTCCTAATCCTGTTACCAATTATAATGCTCTCCTCTCTGTTTTCTACTTCACCTTATCATCTTTCTCCTCCTCCTCCTCCTCGTCTTCCTCTTCCACGTCCTTCTCGTCTTTCAACAGAATTTATATCATTCTTGATCACCTATGGAAAATTCAAACTTGTTTATTCCAAAGTCCCCTCCGAGTGGAAACCTCATCAATGCCTTGTAATCAAAATCATCCCCACTGCAGGAGTTGTGAAGTTAACGCACAACCACGGGAGAGGAGTGTTTTTAGACTGTCTGTAGAAGAAGAAAAAGAAGAAGAAGAAGAGGAGGAGGAGGAGGAAAAAGATAGAGAGTAAAGAACAAATGAAAGTAAAAGAAAATGAAGAAAGACGAGAGATTTAGGAAGCACTTAGAACCCATGGCTAATAGTTAATCCTTCCAAACACTGCAGTCAAGAAAGCAATTAGACCTGACAAGGTTTCTGTGTGTAAACCGTGTTCATTGCAGCTCCACAATTAATCAGCAAGAACCGTCGCCCGAGATACTTTATATATTTATCTTTCTTTCTTATTTTTCCCGGCAGCCAAGAGGAAGATGGAAAGAGATTTTGCGCAGAACTGTATGTATCTTAATCATAGCAGAGTTACGTAGAGGTCAAGCTTATAATAAATAATATAACTTAGAAGACAGTTATCATGAGTACGACAACCTACAGTGGATTATATAACTAAATCTACTCCACATTTAAGGGGTGGGAAAGACAGACAAAGAAGAGATCTCCTTCCTAGGTTTTGATCACATTAATTGTATTGTTTTAATTAATCTAGCATGTCAAGCATTGAAAGAAGAACCATGCAACAACAACATGAGCAAAAAAAAGAAAAAAAAAAACCTTAGCAGAAAAAACTAGGACCACAAATAAGAACTGAATGCAACAACAATCACCCCACACCCACACCCACACTGGATAAGGTTTAAGTGACCAGACTCAAAAATAGAAAACGCAACACTGGAACGAAAGAGTTTGCTTAGTGTAATGAGCCACATAACCGATCACACGCCACGCGCATTCACGTTCACTATTCACGCCTCCTTGTCTACTACTACTACTACTACTACTACTACTACTACTACTACTACTACTACTACTGGCGCCCGGGCAAACAGAGCTCCATGATACACCTTGGGACCTTACTTAAAGAAAAAATGATCGTGGAATTGGAACTCTCAGCCACAATAGAAGACATAGTACTGCATAAGAGAGGAGAATAAGCATAGAAATAATAAGATGTAGGAGAAGAAGAAATTTGTCTTCAATATTGTCTGGCTTTTAGAAAACATCTAGAACATACAAAAAGACAAACACACAGGCAAAAAGCAAAGCGTTTTCTTACATTTCATTATAGAACATAAGAACATAAGAATATAAGGAAGCTACAAAAGGCCTGGCTACAGAAAGGAAAGATTATTAGTAGTTGTTGTTGTAGTATTGGTACTTGTGGTTATGTGGGAAGTATTAATAAAGGGGTTAGTAATAAAAGTAGAAGGGATAGAAGTAACAGTCATATTGGCAGCAACAGCAATATTAACGATAATTGTTGGAGGAGGAGGAGGAGGAGGAGGAGAAGGAAGAAGAATAGGAGGAGGAGGAGATAGAAGATAACCTGCAAAGGAAAGAGAGAGAGGAGGTGAACTAGATGAACGAGAAGTGTTAGAGAAAGACATGGAAGAGGAAGAAGGACAATGAGTAAGGGCAGAGTAAAACAAAGTACAAAAAAACGTACAATATGATTAAATAAAGTAAGGTTTAACAGCAGTATAACCTTCATGAGAAACATAATTTTTTTTGTTTGTTTGGTTGTTTTTGTTTTAGCATTCGGGCAAAGGTTTATATTATTAATGTCACTTGATTTCGATATTGATTAAGTTAATGTTTTGGTGAGGAGAAAGAATGTCCATTTGAATGAGTGTCAGGAGACGCTGCCTTCCTTCCTCTGGTTTCACAAGATGCACTTTAACAGTAACCTTACACTCACTTCCCTAACTCTACTTCCTTGCCTGTTTGTTCGTCTCTCTCCCCTCCCTTTGCCCTCTTTCTCTCCCTGCCTCACACTATGGCTTACTCATTTTCTCCGTCCCTCCCTCTTTCCATCCTGGAGCAGCAGCAGCAGCAGCAGCAGCAGCAGCAGCCATGTCAGAGAAGATTCAGCTTTAATAAAGGGTCAGAATATTGGGAAGAAGATTTGTCTTTCTGTAAGCTGATGACACTGTTGGCAGAAAAATTAGCCAAGACCCAACAACGGCTTTCCAAGATCATCCGATAAGCTTTTAATCCCAGATGTCGTGACATTTATGTATTTTTCAAACTTGCAGTCGCTCTTTTTGACAATTATATATATATATTTTTTTGCTAATTGTTGTAACTACATTGAGTCTTTGGACCCAACAATTGTGAAATAGATGAGTGTGGTGACTCAGACTTGATTCCTTCTGCCTTTCATCCTTTCATCCCCACGCAGAACGTGTCGTTTTGTATTGTACTATATTTTTCATTGAGCATTTGCATCAAGAAAAGTGGAGGGTTGCGTGAGTCCCCTTGAAGGTTTGCAGCTGCCGGGTGACCTGTGGAGGTAACGTGAGCCGTCACACGCACCACACAAACTACACTTATATATATATATATATATATATATATATATATATATATATATATATATATATATATATATATATATATATGTGTGTGTGTGTGTGAATAGAAAAAGGAAAAAAATTGTTGTGACTCAGTGTTTCATGGCGTACAAGTTAATTCACCAGAAGTTCATATCTCTGGGTTTTGATTAGTTTCGACTTTGAACTATTGAAACGATTGAGGGTTTGCATATATGACACAAACCTTCAAATTCACAACTCGTTACTTACCAAGTTTATTGGACGCACGATTCTAGAGAAAATCAATATTTCCTTTTCCTCACTTTACATTATCTATACTAAGTTTTCTCATATGACATATCCTGCGAGGAAAGCGGAGAGCTTTTGCCTCATTATCCCTTACATTTATTTATTCATCCACATTAAGGTTACCAGGAAGGGTGAAGAGCAGCTGTGTGTGACGGTGAGCGACAGAAAAGGTGGCGTGTGTGTGTGCAAATATTTACCTTCGTTTTCCTTTCTCTTTGCAAAATACGTGTGTGTTATTGCGTGTGTATGTACGTGTGCTTACGTAAATATGTATACATGCATTAGGGTATCAAAATCTTATAACATAAATCTCCAGTTACATTGAATAAATGTCACAAAAAAAAATAGAACAAAGAAACGATT
>JAXIVD010000267.1:80000-85000 GCA_036785275.1 Cancer borealis | reverse complement strand
TTTTTTTTCCCTTGGCAGAGCGAGAACTAGACATGTGTAAAGAAGAGGAAAGAATAGTCTGACTGGATGTGCCGGCCATTCCAGCTGAAAGGCGGTACTTTGGTCCAAAGAGGGAGAACTTGGCATCCCTGACCCGTCCCATTTTTCGTCTCGTAACAGTTTGAAGATGTCGTGTATCGAGAAGCTGTGTGTCATGTTAACGGAATGACCTTTCAACCCCGGGTGATAGTGTGTTTGGTGACTCTCTTCACATTGATGAAATTTTTGATGACTGAGGAGAACATAAGGTAGAAAATGTAGTTATCAATCTATACACGTATCCATGCTTAGTATAGGCGTGCATATGTAGAGCAGACACTGTTTTTTCTCAATCATTTTCATCACATACTCACACTCATCAAAACTATATTTGCTCTCCTCAACTTTCTCACCTCACGTATTTGTGGACTCATTTTTATAGTTCTTTCGCTTCACTTCACACCTCCACTTGCTTTCCAGGAACATTTTTATTCATATTTTCTGTAGCCGTCATTTTCCACTTCATTTTCACGCTTTCATGCCTGGTGTCTCCAGTTCTAAGTTTTCCTCTGTTCACTGAACATAGCAATACTGCCTTCATTCGTTCTCTTTGGCATCATTGAAATTTATATTGCCCTCTATTTCCATTGTGTACATTGACACCGTAGTAAAAACAATATATAGGCACAAAAAATATTCAATTGGATTGGCCAATTCATCAATAGAGATGCCTTGACACCTAAAGTAAAGATACTGAGGAAGCCTTGCATTATTGAGTTGGATAGAAAGTGTATGAGAGTAAATAACATGTTTTTTTATCAAATACATATATATATATATATATATATATATATATATATATATATATATATATATATATATATATATATATATATATTCACACAGACATATACATGTCATTTAAAGTATAAACTCAACACATTCATCTTGACGTGTCGCACTGCGGTTCATCATGGCTGATGTAATGACGTTAATGCTTCCTCGCGGCGCAGTCTCATGTCACAGCACCTTCCCGTGCAGCCTCGGGAATGAGCTTATTGATCACTCTTGGTGTGATGAATAGTGAAATGCTAACCACCTTCAACCGATGATGTTATGATGATGGTGTCGATTGATCAAACCAAATAAAGAAAGAGAATCATGTCACATATTTTTCTACTTATTCCAGGAAAAAATTATATCATACCACGAAAAAGAGAACATTAATATATTGATATGTTACTATGAGAATACATTAAAAGATTCAAAGGTAAGAAAAATGGTTTGCAGTGAATTCAGACGGAATTATATCGTATTAAGAAGAAAAGTGTACACAGAAAAAGAAGATAAATTTAAAAGACTGGGAATGTGTGCAGGGAATCAGGGGATTAACTGTGGCGAGAAGAAATAAAAGACGTCAGACAGCAGTATATATATATATATATATATATATATATATATATATATATATATATATATATATATATATATATATATATATATATATATAGAGAGAGAGAGAGAGAGAGAGAGAGAGAGAGAGAGAAGAAAAAAAAAATGTGCGGTTGTGTATGGGTGTGTGTGTGTGTGTGTGTGTGTGTGTGTGTGTGTGTGTGTATGTATGTATGTATGTATGTATGTATGTATGTATGTATGTATGTATGTGTGTATGTATGTGCCTGCCTTTCCCCCACCTTGCAGCCTGGCAGTGTCTTGCAATTGCACTGCGGCCATACACCCTCATAAGTCACCTGGGCAACGTCATTTAACATGCCATCAAC
This sequence comes from Cancer borealis, assembly GCA_036785275.1. NCBI lineage: Eukaryota > Metazoa > Arthropoda > Malacostraca > Decapoda > Cancridae > Cancer > Cancer borealis. The sequence continues at coordinate 83,201 of JAXIVD010000267.1, read as the reverse complement.
CAATATCCATAAACTTGCTATACTGTGCCATAATACCGTGAATCATCCTCTAACGTAACCTGTCGATGTGAAGTAATTATACACTTTATTTTGACTCCATAATGAGCAGCAGACTGTTTATGATGTATTAAGTAAGAATATTTAAGTTAGATTATTTCACTCGATAGAAACAAGATGAGAAAATATTAAACATTCATAGAAAGTCTACCACACTAATCAACCAAGATCTCCAACCATACCTCTGACCTTGAACATTTATCCTTACATTTTACACTAAGGTTGGACACAGACAGCAGCAGCATAACACTGACCCACTCACTGTACGGCAAAAGAAAACGACGGAAAAATATAGTGTATAATACATAAATACATAGCGAGCAGGATGTATGGGGAGAAGGCTTGCCACGCTCGCAGGGTGCACTAAAATAATGTATCAGTCCGGCAGGTGTCGTTAATTACTCTCGATTTGAGGGCAGGAGAGCGGTCCTTCCCTAAATTGATATATGGAATAGAAGACTCATTAATCTGGAAGGACGAGGAGGAGGCGGCCGTCACTGAGGTTTGAGTGTAGAGAAGGAGGAGGAGGAGACGAAGGAGGAGGAAGACGACGACGAGAATGAGGAGAAGGAGAAGGATGAGAAGGGGACGAATGAGAGAGAAAAAGAAAAAAGTACTAAAGGATTTAAAAGTAAGTAAGTAAAACCATGAACTGGAAGCTTTAATTACTTAAGGATAAAGGGAAAATAAGACTCCAAGGGGAAGGAGTGCAAGGGGCAGCCAGTGTTGTGTGGGGCGACGGAAGCAGCATGTAGGTGAGGGGAGGAACGGCGCTGAGGGGAGAGGAAATGGAGAAGGATTACAGAAAGTTAGAGCACTGCGACCAGACACACACACACACATACACACACACACGCACGCACACACGCACACGCACACCGCACACGCACACGCACACACAGATTAATATAGAAGATAAAACTAAATATGTGTTTATTCCATGCATATCTGTGTGAGAGAGTAATATACTATTCATTATCGTATCAGACTAGGTATAGCATTATTATAGTATTGCTTTGCTCCCCTCTTCGCTGTTGGTGTACTGGTGAATGCATTTTTTACCCAACCACGTGATCCAGGGTTCAGTTCCCGGGAGAGTGAAAACATTTCCTATGGTATTGTATCCCTCTTCACCAAACACCAGGAAGATGCATGGATTCCAAACATCTTTTCAATCTGTACCCTAAAAGATTACTAAAACAGGCGTAATTAGACGTATTAAGATCAGTAAGACATGCATGCACCAGATTATATTGTTGTTCTTCCTTCTGCCCGTCCTCTTCCTCGTCCCCTTCCTCTCCCTCTTCCGCTTCTTCCTCCTTTATTAAACACTTCCCTGCTTTCACCAAAATATGGGTCAACAATTATCTTCCTGCAGAACATGAAATTTCAGGTTATGAGATTTTCCATAAACATTATTAGGTTCACAGAAGAAGAATACACCTGTAATCTGTTACGTCAATAGTAGTGTTTCAGCCATCGAAGTAAGCAAACAGGGTGTGATTGCATACGATTCCGCCTACATCGACTTTGCGTTGTGTGAAGAGATCCATACCATAATGAATGACAAACATGACCTTAACACAAGTAATCTGAACCGTTTTAATACCAAGTAAAGCCAGATGACAGAAAAAAATTGTACGGCGACACCAATGTTATCAAATGTGTATATAAGTAATGTAATAAACACCTGAAAATAGAAATAACAGATCTGGTATTGAACATTGATCTGATCTAAGCTTCACATACGACTGTGATATTGATGAACAAATTACATAACTGTGCCCATTTAATAGTTTCCAGAATCATTATTGAGTATGGAATTCGTATACTACTAAAATAAGTAACTTCATTATATACCAAACAGATATTCCATTCCTTGATAATACTAGACTAGACTTCTCGTTTTCCTCCTCCTTCCTTTCTCCGTCATCTTATTCTTATTCTTCCACGCTGGATCCAATTTCCCTGCGTCACTCTAATTACTTTTCAATTCCAAAAAGCGACCACCGTGAGGAACAAGGAAGGAACTTTGCGATCAATCCTGGAGCAGACAGATTCCCTTTCTTTCAAGCATACGAATAAGACTTGGGGGAAGGCAGTGCTGAGGGGAGAGGGAAGGGTACCGGAGTGCAGGTGTGTTAGAGGGGAAGTGTAAGTGTTTGAGAAATAAGATGTTTAGGAATTCCTTGTTATGTATGAGAGAAAGAAAAAGATAGATAGATAGATAGAGAGAGAGATAGAGATAGTGATAGATAGATAGATAGATAGATAGAGAGAAAGATGTGACTTGAAAGTTTAATATAAAATATCAGAAAAAATTTTCGCCTTGTATCTATTTTGTGATGAACTCGTATGATCCTATTAAATTAGAAGAGAATTGATGGTCCAGCAGTTTTTTTTTTTATTTCATTGTTTACCAAAAGTTTGAGAAAAAAAATGCCATTTTGAAATATGCATTCACTAATTTATAAACTTTTTGCAAAAATTATGTTATAAATTTGAATTAACGTTTCACTAATTAACCTCGAGTACACCATCATCATAATAATCATCTGCACCTGTAGTCTTCCACCATATTGTTTTTGTTGTCATTTCTGCCTAATATTAGTCTCTTTAAAGATACTATATATTTTTTTCATCTCATTTCTCCTTCGTGATATTCTTTTTCATTTCTTCATAAGCATACATCGATTGATCTTGCATCATGTAACCTGCCACGTCTATGTTTTCACACATTCGAAGACTGACGAAGGACTGCAAGTTAGACACGTAAGTCAAAGGTCAAAGAATGTATAAACAAGAAAACTTAGTTAGTTTCATATTCTTGTAACACTCCAAGTCATATGAAAGCGGGAAAAAATGGACTGGAAACGACTCCATAGTTTGCCAATGAAGATAACTTAGTTTAATAATACTAATTAACCCTGACATCAGCAAAATAAAGAGAAGGGGATAAGAATGGGCATTAAGTTCTGTGCAGCGGGTCGCAGGAGGAGAAAGACACACAATTAGCAAGTTCAGACGAGCGGTAACCATGAAAACAAAGATGGAAGGTAACAATAGAGGCAAGATTGCAATGGCGTGTGGAAAATTGCAGGCAGATTTGTTAAAGCAAGAAGCGTTAATTGTGCGATGAGACTG
>JAXIVD010000267.1:72500-77500 GCA_036785275.1 Cancer borealis | reverse complement strand
AAGGCCGCTAAATATTTACGATGAATTAGCTTTAAAGAAAGTATATACCTTTCCTCCCTGTCATGCACTGAGTGTATTCATGGACTCGCCTGATGGATACAGTTGTTGGTATCATGTTCTTCGAAAAATCACACCAATGACTTACTGAAGAAGACTTGCTATTTAACAACACGTAAAAGAAAGACGTGATGTTTGCATATATATATATATCGACGTATACTCATCAACTAGTTTCGTCTTTAGTACATGTTCGAGTATGTTCCCCAACACTCCCACGACGAACTATCCTTACCAGTCCTGTCGTTGACCTTGGACTTTTACTGCTCACTCGGCACTCAGGTTTGGGTTCTCACAATTTCCAGAACCGAATGTCTAGTTTATGGAGATGACAACCCTTGAGATGGCAGGCTATAGCTCTTCAAGGTGGAATCATTATGTTTACAAAAGATGTTAACCTACTAACCTACTCCACCAGCCTCACCATGCATCCTTCCTCTTCAATCCACTTCGTTTTCATGAATTATTAATGTCCTTTTCTTTTCTTTTCTTTTTTATCCTACCACTATTTTCGAATTTTACGTTGCCTCATTATTCAGGGCCAGCCTATTGGGTGTGGAATCTGGCTCCAGGGGCTGCGTCCATAAACTTCGATTCCTCATGATGGTGGCGGGATTTTGTCGTCATATACATTGATTAGTAAATAAGTAGATAGAAGGAGAGACAGATAGATACACATTCTTGCAAGTGGACCCCCGCTATCAGTATGTATGGTGGTCCTATCCCTCAATTCCACGTATGCACCACAATGATAGAATGTACAATCAGAGCACCAACGCATTCCTTCGCCATTGTATAGACTCGAATCCTATGTATAGTCTTGATGGCGACACGACTTTCCTACGACGAGAACAATGGCCGCGTACCAATGATGAGGCAAAGCCATACCCTGCAGTGTGTGTGTGTGTGTGTGTGTGTGTGTGTGTGTGTGTGTGTGTGTGTGTGTGTGTGTGTGTGCGTGCGTGTGCGTGTGCGTGTGTGTGTGTGTGTGTGTTCTAGTAAGCTTTGTGTAGAAAAATGAACACTAGTATAGTATGTCCTTATTCATCATCATTAAGTGTTCTATCTCATTGTCAGTCATATCATACAAGTTTCAACACCACCGCGAGAGTGTTTCTAGACTCAGGTATTAAGTATCCTCTTTAGTAATAGAGAAACTTATCAATGTCGTTAAATATGTTTTCTCATATTTATTTCATATGTTAAGTTTTGTGTGAAAGATAATGGATATTTGTTCTACTTCTCTAACCTTTGTCATGATATCCCCTCCTTAGTTTCCTCTTGAGTCTTTTCCTTTTGTAATTTGTTTGGTGAGTGGATCATTTAAACACTAGAGGAAAACTCGATGCATTCAATAGTGAGGGTTGTGCAAGGCCGCTGAGGGAACGTGATTTGAGGCAGACAATAGAGAACACAGCGTGCACCCAAAGGAGGTTCCGTTCAAGAGTCTCACTATCTCTCTCTCTCTCTCTCTCTCTCTCTCTCTCTCTCTCTCTCTCTCTCTCTCTCTCTCTCTCTCTCTCTCTCTCTCTCTCTCTCTCTCTCTCTCTCTCTCTCTCTCTCTCTCTCGAATTTATAAAAGGAGTCCAAATTGTTAGCTAATTTACTTAAAGTGTCTTGATGCTCTTTTCTTGCAAGTGTTCACGTGAGTTTTAATGTGTAGTGGCAGGAAAGAGTTGACTAAACACTGATGGTCTCCGCTTTCCTGACCAGTAAAAGGTTCAGTAAGTTGGAAAGTCTTCATTATATTGTCCTATAACGCATTAGTAATAGTGATAGAAAAAATATATTACAAGCTGATGTAAATTCGAGAAACTCTTTATAATGTAGAAAGGAAAAACAGGAGACAAGTCGATCAGCGGTATTCAAAAGCAGTAGAAATAATAGGATTTGTATTGTGTTTTGAATATAACCAAACACACTCACGAGAAAAATGGAAGTCTGTAAAGTTTTGCCGAGTTTGATTGGCAGGATATCAACACATAAATAGTTTTTGTTTGTTGTAGAATGGACTCCATCATGACCATATGCCACTCTTACTTTGAGTCCTCCACCTCCCTCCCCTTCAAGTAGTTAAGGAAATTAAATGTAACTGGTTAATGATTTTTCTCCTGGAATAGTTAATGAAACTGTGTGTGTGTGTGTGTGTGTGTGTGTGTGTGTGTGTGTGTGTGTGTGTGTGTGTGTGTATGTGTATGTGTGTGTGTGTGTGTGTGTCCACCACACTCCGATCCATTAATCTATCTATTTCAATCATAACGCGTGTGTCTATTGTAGCTACACAGTTTATCCTTCCTATTATCAATCATTTAAATCAATTCAGACTTACAGAAGATGAGGATTCGTGTTCCTGTATTTACTAAAGTAATACCTTAGTACCTGAATCCTAGATGTAAGATATCTTCATTAAATTTCATTAAACAGACTTATGAATTCAACTATCTTCTGTTAGTAGAGAGACGCCCCAACTCAGCAACCCGATAGATTTTAAGGGGAATACATTTATTCATTGGTTATTTTACTTCTCTTGCCTCATTTATGCCAACATGTGTAAGGAGGGTTAATGAAGCAGAAATCATCATTGCATGTGCCTCAATCTCCCCTTCAGAGCGGCACCACTTGTAACTGATGCCAAGCTCCCACATCAATCGTACGTGCCGAGGTAACCGTGTCAAGGATAGAGAAACAAAGCTACTCGTTAGTTTATCGCTGGATAAATATACTGTTACATACAATATTTGTGACATTTGTATATTCGTTTCATCACGAACATTTCTGGCAATGCCTCTCAGTCTTTCGTGTTTTTAGAAGTACTTATAACATGATTGATTACTTACACGTTATGTTTTACTATATCGTAGCGTCTCTTTTTTTACATAGTACTTTGGTTAGGTTAGGTTAGGTTAGGAAATTGTACTGCAGATGTTTAATTTTGCTGATGTATAAGAAAGAGAGAGAGAGAGAGAGAGAGAGAGAGAGAGAGAGAGAGAGAGAGAGAGAGAGAGAGAGAGAGAGAGAGAGAGAGAGAGAGAAAGAGAGAGAGAAAGAAAAAAAAAGAGAAGAGAGAGAGAGAGAGAGAGAGAGAGAGAGAGAGAGAGAGAGAGAGAGAGAGAGAGAGAGAGAGAGAGAGAGAGAGAGACGCCTGCCAGCAATTAACCAGACAACCTTCTCATCTCCATTCCTCATTGTTGAATACCAAAATAAAGATGCAATTTCCGCCTAGTTTCATCTTTCCGTAGATCAAGTTCCATGGTGATGAATTTAAAAAAAAAAATGCCGAATGAAAGCAGGAAATCCAGACAAGTGAAAAAGTATTCCTGCTAATCCCGAAAAGCTTGTCTTGCCTCTACATACATCAGGTTGAAACACAAGCAACACAAATACAAGCAACACAAATACAAGCAACACAAATATCAAAACGTTTAACGAGACACGCCCTCGAGAGAAAAAGTTAACAATTATTTATACAAGAACCAACGAAGTAATCTTGTAGCGAGAATAAAAGTAAAAACACATCACTCCTATTTTTTTTTCACTCTTTTTCATGTAAGATCTTGGTATGATTATATTTTTTTTATGAAACAAAATGTGCTTACACCAAGTGGCACAAAACACGCCTTCACTGCAGCCACACCTGCAACACCACCTGAATCATTGTTACAGGCTCACGGTGTGCTTCATTTTCCATTTGTTGATTGCTTCCCTACATTACCTTACCTTGCCAGGCTAAAGGAGAAAGCTTCGGTATCCCAGTGTTACCATTTGTTATCATCTGTCATCTTTCTGTCGCAAAGCATCTCATAATAGGACTTTTCTTTTCTTCTGATATTATCATCATGTTTACGATGATTGCAATGATTGATTCCCTGAGCTAAACGACCTTCCTTTCCCTTGCTGCACCCTTTAACTCACTCCTTAGGGGCATCCTTATCAATTTAAACTGTAAATGCAACACTAACTTTATACAATAGTATAGTGATAAGGCATGTCACTTGTTTTTTGTAATAGATTTGTTCAACTATACCACCGATCCACCATTTCGTGCAACGCCTAAGCCATGAAAAAAAAAGTGAATAGCGTGCTCGTTACTCGCGTTTCCATTTATTTTACTTAGCTTTGCAGAATAACAGGCATTCCCTGAGATTAAAGTAAATTACAGCCGGTGACCCATATTCTGTATATCTAGGGTTGTCTGTCTGATAAGTGGGATGTAAACGTTACAATGTTACGGAACAGCGATTGCACGTAACGAACATTCCTTTTCATTGATCTCTACTTCACATCTTATTTTTCTTTCTCCATAAATATGCCAGAATTTCCTTTGCATGTTTAGGTATCAATTAAATAAAATTAAATTGATTCTAATTTTAACCCTTGCATGAAGTATGATTTGTCGTGTGTGTGTGTGTGTGTTTGGAGGGGAGGGAAGAGGGGCTACTTACACATCTCATTCAAACAGGATTGATTTACAGTAATGGTTCCCAAACTTTTTCAATGTACCATCCGCTCTTAAATGACATTAATCCGTTATAGTGTATAGATTTATATTTGGTCATTGCTGTCGCACCTACATTCATCATCCCTCATCTGGAAATGTATCGACCTGCTCTCCATCCAAGACTAAGAGAACATCAGGTCACATCTGGAACTGTTAGGTCTTGTATTCAGAAACTCTCGATGTTTGTTAGTGGAGCAGTATTTAAGTGGCTTATCCCCCGCTTTTTGTCCTTGTCTAGTTTTCTGTTGTGTTAAAAAGGAGACCAACACAAGGAGGGGATCCGTAGCTCCTTCTGAGTGAGTATCAGACGAACATAGACAAGTTGAAAAAAATATAATGAAGTTAAAAAATAAGGGATATCATCTTTTTTGTGTGTGAAATGTATCTGTTTTTTATATTTAATGAAGAACAATGGTTGTCTGGTAGGAGAGAAGCTGGGAAAGGC
>JAXIVD010000267.1:65000-67500 GCA_036785275.1 Cancer borealis | reverse complement strand
TGTAATTTCAGTGTAATGCTTTAAGTTTCTAACCTTCATGAGAAAAAGAACTCTTCGTCATATTCTTTACAGGTGTGTCCCATGCATAAGTAAAAGTCCTCGTGGCAGCACCAGCCACCACACTTACACTCACAGATCAGGACTTGAATCCCTGACAGGACTGTAGGTAGACTCCTGTAAATCAGGAACTGGAATTTGATTCAAACCCAGACAAAACTATTTAGTTTGATGAAGACTTAAGACTTCTCCCAATTGTTGTCTTGCTATCTAGGAAAACTTTCATTTCGCAAGTTTATTGCCATTGTGTTACAACGAAACTTTTGATATATTTTAGACAAAGTGGTTGTCAGTTTTCTTATGTAATGAACTCGAGGATTTTGTGGCAAAACTTTTTGGGGTATTTATTCCTAGACGTGATGTTACGAGTTCATTAGGACTCCACCTCTGATGGCAACAATATATTGGTGCTTCATCCTGTACCAGTGTTAACGAAAAGAAGCCTCACTTCAACTATCCACAATACTTTCATGTCTGATTGTTCCAGAAAATTTAATTGAAGAGTATTTTTTGGAGGTAGTACCAAGGTGTAAAAACTTTGAGAATCTTCTGAAAAATATTTAGTTTTCTAATGCCGACAAAACAAAGCACTGGTTGTTTATCTTAGTTTTATGTTGTGAGGAATTTCCTTTTTACTCCATGAAATAATAGGCATTTAGTATTTAGTATTCAGATGAAACTATCCATCCTTAATCGACTCGTGTTAACTGGCACCAAAGATAATGAAGAGCTCAATGGAATATTATAGGTGTTCCATGCTTCCCTTTAATACCAGGTAGTCTGCACAATCACGGTCATACACACAGTCAAGTAAATGATACACACATAGTCATACTAGTATTACATAGTCTTTCACATAGCGCGCGCGCACACGCACACGCACGCACACACACACACACACACACACACACACACACACACACACACACACACACACACACACACACACACACACACACACACACACACACACACACACACACACACACACACACACACACACACACACACACACACACACATTCGAGGAAACTGGCCACCATCTTTTCCAACAAAGCTAATATGAACAGAAGAGTTCAGACGCTGAGGAGACCCATGTGAACGGTGAAGGTTATGACGGCTCGTACACAATGGCCAGGGATCACCAGCCGCCACCCCGGGAGGGATCTCAGCCGAACTTTGTGACACGTAACTTCCTCTTTAAGTTCTGCGATCGGAGAAAGTGAGTAGACGTGAGGCAGTAAGAAGACCTCCGGACGCCGGCTATCTATAAGGAAACACCCACACGAGTCTGATACTTTTGAAAACTTTACTGAAGTCTTGGTGTAAAGTGCAATTTTCCGCCTCTCTTTCTCTCTCTCTCTCTCTGCCTTCAAATACCCTCGAGAGACAAAAAGTAATAGGCTTTAGCAACCAATCTAAGAAGAGAATTACGTTTTGTTTATGAAAGAATTAGACTCCGAGCGAGCTTTCCGTGTTAGATTATGATGTAACTATTAATAAACTGAAGTGATCGCTGTCCTGTCTAGGAAATAAATATTATTAAAGTCTGCAATATAGATAAATATTATGCGTGCGCTCATGCAAGGCCATTATTATTAACGAGGAAGATGATTGTTGGGTAAATTCAGAAATACGGAAAAGAGGAATGATATAAAGAATAGATATCGTTGTATATTGAACCGCACGCCTTCTGCAGGCAGCCTCATGTGCCTCATTATATACCATATTGTGCTGATATCCAATAACCATTTTATGATTGATTATCAAATCCAGAACGAAATAAAGGTGAGTGCCATTATAGCGAATCTTAATTTTGATTGAACGAACTTAAGTGTCCGTATAATTATATGATTATTATAACATAGTCTGCGTTTTGCCCGATGCCATCCAAGGATTTGTATGAAATTACTGAGTGTATCAACATGTTCTCTTACTTGTTCAAGGAAAGTTGTTTCATGAATGGATTGACGTAGCTACTCACGATCATTAAGGTGAAATAAGGGTAAGGTGGTCATCGAAGCAGTTTTTGAAGGAACAAGATACTTTTTTTTTCCTGTTCCAGAGAATGAATATTGTCAGTCGTGTGTGGGGCTGTGGGCAAGGAACACGTTGTATGTCTGTCATGTTGTTGTGGTCAGACAAGCCAGCTGGTGCACAACTAACTCCTAACCAACGAACTACAAAATATTGTATTCCATTCTCTAACCAACTAACCAATTTCGGTTTTACATGAAAGCACGTTATGATATATGTATGTATATATATATATATATATATATATATATATATATATATATATATATATATATATATATTATATATATATATATATACACATTGTGTGTGTGTGTGTGTGTGTGTGTGTGTGTGTGTGTGTGTGTGTGTGTGCGTGTGCGTGCATACGTGCGTGCGTGCGTGTATGTGTGTATATAAGGCGACG
>JAXIVD010000267.1:47500-62500 GCA_036785275.1 Cancer borealis | reverse complement strand
CTGCTAAAATAAACATGACAGTTCATAATGTTAGTAAAGTTACATTAAGGTGATATTCCTTCATATTTAACGTATGAAGGCGCTGAAAGTTGCCAGTATTCCATTTCATGCTAATGCTAAGTGACCGTGAAGCTGTAAATTTACGAAGTGTGGGAAGCCATGCAATTTGTGGGCGCGAAAAATGTGCCAGAATTACGTTTCTCTGAGTGTATCTTGGGATGATTTTGCGGTATCTGCTTAACTACCATTCTACATTAACTGTTCAACTACCTTTGTCGTTGGTGCGGTGTGAGTTTCTGTATCCATCAGTGTTAGAAGTCCACATATGCCTTAGTGGATGCTCCTCTCTTGAATACTGTATAAACTACTGACTTTATTTTCTTTCTTTTTGAGAGGTAGGCGTTGTTAAAAGGAAAGCCGGATGTGTAGAAAGGGGTGGGAAAAAGGTGCATGTGTTCGTCTGTCCTTGTGTATGTAATCTTTTTTCTTCTTTCATGTTGAGTTTTTCTTTCTTGCGTCCAGTCTTCGTTTTACGGTGCCTTGGGTGGAGTACAGGTCTCTTCTCCTGGAACACAAAGTGGATATTATGTGAAAATTACGCTCCCTTGTCTTTCGATGGCGAGGACTTTTGTTTGTCTTGGTCCCCCTGAGCTGAGGCAAAGGGGAAGCAGGTTACCGTCCCCTGAACAAGTGTCTTGCTCTGTAATTATACGTGATTATACAAGGCAGTGATTACACACACACACACACACACACACACACACACACACACACACACACACACACACACACACACACACACACACACACACACACACACACACACACTCACGCCATGCACACAGTATTTCAAGGGGTCAAGCATAAAAACTCTCCCAGATGGTCACTATTGCCAAAACGTTCATCAGGTCACTGCCGTTCCCACACCGGACTGGGACCCAAGCACTGCCTTCCCCCGCCACACGGAAGGCAGGGGCGTAACCCATGGTAAAAAAAAAATTGGGGAAGAGGGATGAACACAATCCAGTTATGAAGGCAGGACCAGAGGAGTTTCCAGGCGGAGTGCAGAGAGCTACGTTGTATATCTTCGTTGAGGAAAAATGTATTGGTGGAAAAAACAGTGGAATACTTTGTAAGAATTGACGCATTTGGTTTTGTTTTTGTTTTAAAGCAATCAACAGCAAAGATTATTATCGGTAAAGGTATACTGCTATAAGACACATAAAATATAAAGTTAAATGTTTAAATAATATGCATCAAAATGAAATGGGAACGAATAAAGAAGATGAAAATAAAGTGGTTGAAAGAACGTTGTAAAATTAGAGAGTAAATATTTCACGTTTACTTTAAATATACAGCAGCCACTATTATAAGGTTAATAAACAACAACATATGATATAATGATAATAAATCGTGTGGAGAAAGTCGCCATCTTGCATAAAAGCAGCACCTTACATGTATTCGTGAACACCTTGAGGATGCCTAACATTATAGACTTTTTATAACCCACGCAAGTCTTCTGTCCTTAAATGACCCGTTGGAATTGTGTTGCTGGCTTACACAATATCTATCATCCCTGGAGTAGAAGATTAAGGTCAAGACACATTCCACGAACTCTGCAAAAGTATATCGGTTCAGGCTTCACGGGATAAAAAGTAAAGCTTCGCAGATCAACGTGGTCAAAAACGTAACCCGTGGTCAGCTGCAATCAACATTCAGCAATAGACTTCCTGGAAACAACGGATGAAACTGAGTGATTGTCAGTATGCAATTGACAACTTGAGTGATATTTTGATATGAAAAATACTTCGGTAGAGTCCAAAGCGATATGATGTATATCATATGTACTGTACGTGTAAAACACAGGGAGAGCAAGGGAATGACAGATGATCCAAAGTCCTAATTAGCTGGATCTGCGAGGAAAACGACAAAGGGAAACCACTTCACAAACTACCCATTGTTAAGATCATAGACAGGTCATACAACAGAAATTAAAATACCATCGTTAACGGGAGGCTGGTAATAAAACTGGTATTCTTGTGCTTGGCAGCGACAGAACCAAAGCAACTATTTTGAAAGTGGAGATTGAAACATGGAATGTAGGAACATAAGGAGAAGAAAATACTATCAAATGAAACATTGTTATATTATGAATATTGGAAGTGAGGTGGCAGGATAGAAGACACTTTAATGATGGAGATGTGAGGATGATCTACTCTGGTGATGACAAGGCTGAGTGGAAAGGCCATACTAGTGTGGGACAGTGGATAAGTTAGTGAAGAATTAATACATGTATATAACACAACCATAAATACAATTGTATACGCCAACAAGTGACACCGATACAGCCGATGCATATCCTCACTAAATGCTACAGATCACCCTCGCAGAGGTGGAGAACAGCTCCGTGTTGTTGTGAAGTGTAGTGTTACGTGACGCCTCAGATAAATAACAACTAAAGATCCTGTGCTTTCAAAGATATGACATCTTGTTTAAGTTTACTGTTCATCTGTAATAATAATGTCATAAAATAAATGTCTCTCAAAGACGGTGGATAGACTGTCGAACGTTCTTACTCACAGGCCTTGGGGAAATATCAGTGAGGGCAATCAGCTAAGTAACCAGTGCAATCCGTTTTCTTATTTCCCTGGTTACGTAAAGAAACTACTTTTAGATACTCCGCGAGCGTGTTGATGAGGCTGCCCAAGCTGGCGATGAGCGGTGTAGGAAGGCCAGTTAATTACTGCTCAACGCCGCAGCATCCAACATGGCGGGGCGTTTACAGGGTTAAGATTTTAGATTATAGAGTAATTTAACTTCGTATCATTAGCGACCATACATGAGCCACACTGAGCAAGGAATGTTACTTGCTGAACAACCTTGGCCATCCGCATGAGGGAATGAGAAGCTTACTTACGTGTATTGATAGTTTAGATTTCAAACGAATTTACAGGTATTATTGGACCTGTAGTGTTATAAAGAAACTCAAATTCACTAAGAATTATTTTTTTCATATGTTGGAGACTGGCCAACGCAAAAATAAAAGACAGTCATCGATCTCTAAAAAGTGAAAGAGCTCCAAAAGGAAAGACCAATTTGATTCCAGAGATATTTTCATCCTTTCATTTAAAAACTTAAAGTCGAAGGAAGGTGGAAAAAACTGAAAAAGGCAGAGCATTCCAGAGTTCACCAATGATATGATGAAAAGATGAATATACTGATTGACTCGCATTAGTGAGGAGATGAAATAGGAGTAAGAGGAAAAGAGAACAGGAAAACATTAACAAGATACCACGTGGACTCTATCACACTCTGCTGAGAACTGTTTGAAATTAACAAGAATATTTAGCTTTGACTATGGTTTTCGATGGTTGTGTTGGTGTTTTCTCAGTCATTATTACCAACGTTAATGATACCAAATATTACCTATCTTTCCTTTATTGTCCTTATTAAGCTTAAGCCATTACGTTGACGGCATTCGAGTTACAAAGAACTTAAAGACTCCCTCGCACGCGTCTATGGAAGTGAATGATTAGCGAGCCACTTAACGTCTATACTGAGAGATGTCCACTAACTTATGCACGACTGCTAGGGAAATATTTCTTTGCCTTATACCTGCCTTAGCTCGTGGAATGAACGCTTCAATTACCACGCAAATAACAGGGGACAAAGTAATCATGTACCACCGAAGGAGAGAATTCAGTATTACATGGTGGGTTTTAACATGTATTTTACGCTGAGTGACGCTGTGACATGTTGCCAACACGTTATTTGTGAGTACCTTACAGTGTCTCTTGTTAAGGTTTCCCCGACCCTGCCCTGTTTGTTTGTTTTTTCTATGTTTTAAGTTCTATTTAATTTCATTATTATTTTGATTACTTTGAAATATGTTTATGATCATACAGCAGGCGACTTTCCAACGGGCTTACTATTCTATCCGTGCAGGTTATGTTATGAAAAGATAATGGTATAAAAGAACAAAATTACTCTTTGTATATAGGAAAATTATGTTCAGCCAGCGTCTGTGATCTTGCAAATCTCGTAATTGATGTCGTCAGTGCGCGCCCATGGCAGCTCCTTCCCCCGTCCCTCCCAACACAAAGAAAAAATGAATAATGAGGTACGCCTGGTAACACGGGAAAGTAAAAGGTGAATGCTATGGAGCACATTCCCCTCATTACCACACAGGCACATGCACAATGCTCATTAACGCATATTTTGCAGCATTTTTAGATATTATTCGTATATGACGGAGGTTCACTTCGGACCTTCTTCACGTATTAATAATTTGTTATGCGCTAACTGAGTAGTGCGTTTTACTGGAGTCTATGAAGGGAGTAATTGATGTATAACTGGAACATAACATTTTTAATTGATGGTATGTTTGATTATTCTCACAGAAGCCGAGAATGCACGTTAAATGTTATAAAGTCATCTTGTGAGTACAAAATTGTATGAAGATTGGTGCAACCTCTGAGCTTGCAGATTGCTAATATCATTAACAACAAACCGCCTCCATGTTCCTCAGCTTAATACAGGAAGATGACATCCCAGCTTACGCCCTCTGGGTAACTACCCTTTTTCTCCCTTGACACAGGTTTGCGCACCAGAAATAAGAGTATTACTTAGGATGCAATAAGTAAGATCTGTAATGGACGTGACGTTAGTATAACTAACTCTTCGGAGGAGTTACTCTTGTCCTGTGTTCTACATAAGCCAAGCCTTTAAATTCTGCATCCATTTTCTTTGAGTATACAACATCCATGGTGAATGAATGGTATTCTATAATATATATATATATATATATATATATATATATATATATATATATATATATATATATATATATATATATATATATATATATATATATATATATATATACATATATATATATATATATATATATATATATATATATATATATATATATATATATATATATATATACATTTTTTTCTATTAGTTTATTTTTTGTTGACGCAATAATTATGTGAGTCATATCTAATATATGATTGTCAAATTATGTGTGTGTGTGTGTGTGTGTGTGTGTGTGTGTCTATCTGTCTATATGTTAGCAGTAAAACCTATCTAAATGTGGTCGGATCAAGCAGTGGGACCCGTTTTATGTCTTCCCGGGCAACGCCGGGTACTCTACCCATAACAAGCACCCGTTGCTACGTGGCGGCGGCCCGGCGGCGTGCAACCAGGAAAAAGGATGATCTATTCGCGATGATACGCCTTTCTGCCAAGTGGTCATACCTACTGTGTCACTAGTTGCACCTTGAGTGCTTGTGTTCCACGTATACACCGTCTAAACATTCCGGTGCATCTGCTTTTCTGTTTCATGAACAATATCAACGTTTAACACGTGGTTAATCAAACTATTTCATTGACAAAATTCTCTCGAAACTTATCATCTGCAGTGCTGGGACATGGTGGACCGGAAACTGTGCTGACCAAACCACAATGAACTATTTGGTAAGTCAAGTCAAGTGACGAAGAAGTTCCGTGTGAATTGTGTATTGTATGATATGTATGTACGTACGTGTGTGTGTGTGTGTGTGTGTGTGTGTGTGTGTGTGTGTGAGTGTGCGTGTGCGTGTGCGTGTGCGTGTGCGTGTGTGTGTGTGTGTGAATATATATATATATATATATATATATATATATATATATATATATATATATATATATTCACACACACACACACACACACACACACACACACACACACACACACACACACACTCACACACACACACACAGACACACACACACACAGCACACACACATTTAAGTTAACATTACTATCCATTTTCCTGAGTGTACCGCTAGTATCCCCTATACCACCACCACCACCACAACCACCACCACCACCACCATCACCATCACCATCACCATAACCACCACCACCACCACCACCACCACCGCCGCCACCACCACCACCACCACCACCACCACCACCACCACCACCACCACCACCACCATCACAACAACAACAACAACAACAACAACAAATAGCTGTGTTTTCTCCAGAGTACTTGCTTGTTGAAGCCGAACCTGGCGTTAGGCTTCTTCTGCGGCCTGCTGGCTGGGTACACCGTCTACTCAACGTGAGTAAATTACATCGCTGTTTCTTGTGCATGCATAATAAACTGTCTCAAGAAACCTACATACAATCATATGTAGATAAGATAGAGCGTTTATGTATACTTACCTACATACAGAATTTTGTTGAAACTGTCACTGGAACTGCTGTCATGGAACATTCATCTTTGTTATCATCGTCAAGCTGATGATCATTGTTTTTGCAGTGGTGTCGAAGTTATTGTTATTGTTGTTATTGTTGTTGTTATTGTTGCTGTTGTTGTTGCTGTTGTTGTTGCTGTTATTGTTGTTATTATTGCAGTAGGTGTTTGTGCCGCCGCCGTCGTCGATGTTTTACACCAGTTTGTCTCACTAAATTACGCTTTTTGTACCATGTTCTAGAATGTCTATGCATCGACCAACACTAGTCTCTAAGATGTTCGAGCTGCGTCACCTAGATGTTGGAAGCGTAGACCCTGTTTGGGACAAGTGGGAGAGGAGAGGGCGTGTTCCCGAGGATGACGAGGACTGGGGTGGGTTCCCCGCCTATACCACTAGTGTTTTCAAAAGGCTTTATTTTTGCTCTACTTTCAAGTATTAAAATTAATAAAGTCAATTAAATCAGGTGGTATGACATTGATGAAGCAATATCTTTTTTTACATAGAGTATCAATAATTTTAAAATACATAATTATTTACCTCACACAGGTAAGATCAATTGTACTATACCTTCAATGAGAAATGTTGATGATTACTTTAACTACATCGACCGCCACCAGCTACACTGCAAGAAAACGGTGAGGGTTTCAAGACAATGTTCATGTACAGTACAATACGATTTAGTACTTATAGAAATACTGTGTACAAACTTAAACTAACGCATGTCAAACACCACGAAATAGAATTACCTGAATTATATCAGTGTTACTCTTATCGTCTATACGATAATTGACAATAATGGACAGACGTCGAAGATAATTCATGATTTTATTGTTGTATGAGGAAGAGAAAGATAAAAAGAATTAATGAAAGCACAAATGATAAAAACAGTATAGGAAGTCTAATGAGAAGTGCTACCTGTGTGTTGCAGGTGATGGTGGGCGGCTCTCTGAAGATTTCTAAGACTAACCCAACTTACTTAGACGGGGAGAAATGGGTCTGCATGGATCAAAGGTTCAAAGTGGAGACTGGCCGCTGTGTTGTTCTCTCCTTTGGCATCGGTAATGACTTCTCCTTCGACGACGATCTAGACAAACGATTCAACTGCAAGGTGAACCCCAACACACACACACACACACACACACACACACACACACACACACACACACACACACACACACACACACACACACACACACACAAATACACACACACACACACACACACACACACACACACACACACACACACACACACACACACACACACACACACACACACACACACACACACACACAAATGTTAACCAGGAGTCAGTCTATAAGTGTAGGTAACAACAGAAACATTACTGTGGTATTTGAAGTCAACTTAGACTCAAATTTAAGTTAATATTATATTGAAAAAGAATCATACTGAAGAGAATTATGCCATTTCTGTTGATAGGTATATGCTTTCGATCCCACCATGAAGAATAAAACCCACCGCCGCTCTCCTAATATCATGTTCTACGACATAGGCATCGCTAACTATGACAGCTTGGACAGGAAGCCGAAGGTAAGCAAGGATTCCATGTATGTGTGTGTGGGTGAGAGGGGAGACGGTAATTACTATCATTCATTAACTTGTCGCGGTCCTTAGTGGTGGAATGCTTATTATTATTATTATTATTAATATTATGATATTATTAATATAAAAGTTATTTTTTGGTCATGAAAAAAATGTATATAGTTTATATAGTTCATATGTCTTTCATTTGGCTTCATAGATGGCGAGGTATATCACGATCCTTAAGATGCTGCAGCTCGAGAATGCCACCATCGACTACCTCAAGTTGGACGTGGAGGGGTCTGAGGACCAATTCTTCAGGGACGTTATCAAGAACACGCCCAACCTGCTCAAGAACGTCAAGCAGATTGGAATGGAGATTCATGCTAGTAAAGGTAAGATATGTTTATTCTACTCTATATACTCCTCTCTACTTCTGTTCCCTTTTTATTATTTCTCATTGTAATTCCTTTGTTATTGTTATTATTATTATATTGCATCATCATTACGTTTTATTATTATTGTTGTTGTTGTTTTATTTCATTCTTTTATCGCGAAATATGAACGTTCTCTCACTTACGGCAGACATCTGATTTCACTCGTACTGATACCGATTCATATGTGTGTTATCTCTCTCTCTTCCTCCCCCCCCTCTCTCTCTCTCTCTCTCTCTCTCTCTCTCTCTCTCTCTCTCTCTCTCTCTCTCTCTCTCTCTCTCTCTCTCTCTCTCTCTCTCTGTCTATCTTTGTCTCTCTCTCTCTCTCTCTCTCTCTCTCTCTCTCTCTCTCTCTCTCTCTCTCTCTCTCTCTCTCTCTCTCTCTCTCTCTCTCTCTCTCTCTCTCTCTCTCTCTCTCTGTCTATCTTTGTCTCTCTCTCTCTCTCTCTCTCTCTCTCTCTCTCTCTCTCTCTCTCTCTCTCTCTCTCTCTCTCTCTCTCTCTCTCTCTCTCTCTCGCGCGCGCGCTAGCTCGCTCGCTCGCTCGCTCGCTTTCTCTCGCTCGCTCGCTTTTCTCTCTCTCTCTCTCTCTCTCTCTCTCTCTCTCTCTCTCTCTCTCTCTCTCTCTCTCTCTCTCTCTCTCTCTCTCTCTCTCTCTCTCGCGCGCGCGCGCGCTAGCTCGCTCGCTTTCTCTCGCTCTCTCTCTCTCTCTCTCTCTCTCTCTCTCTCTCTCTCTCTCTCTCTCTCTCTCTCTCTCTCTCCATTACGTGTGAAGTTATTTGGTGTAACAATCAATTAACTGTGACGAAATTATGATGAACAGAACGAACAACACAGGATGGGAATATTTTTTTTTTAATATTTACAATGTCAATTTACGAGATATACTTCTTTAGGAATTATGCATTATTTTTCCCCTTTCCAGTTAACTTTATACAGGAGGTTTCAGTAATCTTATCAAATATACTTTATATCTAATAGCATCTTAAAAGTTTTACACATACATTATCGTATACTATAGAGATCTGTTTTACCACTGAGTTGTGTATTATGTGCCGCAGAGTTGTCCAATGTGCGGCAGAATCTGTGGGCGTACTTCGGGTTCTTGAAATGTTACGGCTTCAAGATCATGTTCAGTGCAATGAACCCCGTCAAGAGGTTGAGGTTCTCTATGCGAAACCATGAGAGGTCTTGCTGCTACGAGGTGGTGTGGGCGAGGAATCGCCAGTGGTGACAACTTCACCAAGCTTCCGGCAACTTGTAGGCCAATGTTAAGGTGGTAAGGATCCGGTCCTAGCAGTGTGTGTGTTTGGGGAGGGTGGGGGGGCCACTTGTATTTTAGTTTCATCGTGGCATTTCATGTTACAGCTTTATATATATATATATATATATATATATATATATATATATATATATATATATAATATATATATATATATATATATATTCCTTTTTATGTACTACTTACACATTCACATCTTTCTCAACGTCATCCGATAGCCTCAGTCTCTGTCTCATTATCTGTGTGCCGGCGTCTACAAATTCTTGGACCTCACACACCACTGTCAGCTCGGACCCCAGAGTCAGGTGCAGATTATCGGTATCAGCAATTATCTGACGCGAAGGCCTCCTGGGAATCCAAGACCTCACACTCCTATGATAACTGGCGTCCAATCTCAAGGGAAAACACCTGCCCAGTTCATTCTGTCATCTGTCACGCTCTCTGGCGGATATCATTCAGTTCAATTGAGGCGGTCCTCGAAGAAGGTTATCCTCCTTCTGCCGCATCATATCTGTATCGTGTGTGTCACCGCGGGTCTCATATATTCAGTCGTCTCTCTGTACATTATCTGAAGTATCTCTGTGTACATTAAAATCAAAGGAAAACCAACAGTGTCTGAATAAGCCATTATCTATTACACAGCCGAGGAACCCGACTCTACAAACATATCCCTTGTACATCATCATCAGTTGTCGAGCTAAACAATCTTGGCCCTTTTAAAGCAGTTCTCAAGGACTTTCTCGATGATAGTTTGTATGAATATCATCCTTGAGTTATTCTCAAGGTGAATACAATGCACTTTCAAGCCTATTTTTTTAGGTTATATACTCTCGACTGATGGATATGGATAGGTTGGCGCATTGTTTTATACTGACCTTTCAGTACTCGACTTGATCATTTATCAGCGTATGGCTTATAGGGAAAGGTCACCCAGGTAAGATCAATTGATCGTGTGCAAATGGTACTTACCAGCGGTGGTTCATCGTGTACATTTTTTTTTTTTTTTTTTTTTTTTGCGAATAAATTGGTAGTTTTTTCTAGTTGACGTGGTAATAATTTATGAGTCATATTAGGTATAATTAAGGAAAGTAACGCCCATAAGAAACACCCATTGCTAACGTGCAGCGGCCCAGCGGATGCCGTGCGAGGGGGAAGCCAATGATCTTATCAGGTAGATAAGTCTTTCTGCCGAGGGGTAATACTTGCTACGTTAGTAACAACATTGAGTGCTTGTGTTCCACGTATACACTGTCCAAGCATTCCGGTGCGTCTGCTTTTCTGTTTCATGAACAATATCAACGTTTAACACGTGGTTAATGAAATTATTTCATCGACAAAACTCACTCCAAACTTACCACCTGCAGTGCTGGGACATGGTGGACGGGAAACTGTGCTGACCAAACCACAATGAGCTATTTGGTAAGTCAAGTCAAATGACGAAGAAGTTCCGTGTGATTTGTGTATTGTATGATATGTACGTGTGTGGGTGTGGGTGTGTGTGTTTGTGTTTGTATATATATATATATATATATATATATATATATATATATATATATATATATATATATATATATATATGTATATATATATATATATATATATATATATATATATATATATATATATATATATATATATATATATATATATATATATATACACACACATATACAAATATAAATATACATATTATACATATACATATATATATATATATATATATATATATATATATATATATATATATATATATATATATATATATATTTATATGTATATTTGTATATATATATATATATATATATATATATATATATATATATATATATATATATATATATATATATATATATATATATATATATATATATATATATATATATATATATATATATATATATATATATATATATATAATATATATATATATATATATATATATATATATATATATATATATATATATATATATATATATATATATATATATATATATATATATATATATATATATATATGTATATATAAAAAAAAAATTATTTATATATATACACATATATATACATACAATATTATTATTATTATTATTATTATTATTATTACTTACACCTCTCCTTCCCTCTCACACCTCTTCCTTCCCTCTCACACCTCCTCCTTCCCTCTCACACCTCCTCCTTCCCTCTCACACACCTCCTCCTTCCCTCTCACACATCTCCTCCTTCCCTCTCACACCTCCTCCTTCCCTCTCACACATCTCCTCCTTCCCTCTCACACATCTCCTCCTTCCCTCTCACACATCTCCTTCCCTCTCACACATCTCCTCCTTCTCTCTCACACATCTCCTCATTCCCTCTCACACATCTCCTCCTTCCCTCTCACCGCAGGCTATTATAGTGTTTGATACCGTGGTAGACGGCATACGATAGTAGCACCGATATTATACACTATATTCATAAAAAAAAAAAAACTAGCAGTATAAAGGAAGGCCAATAATGAAAAAAATTACTAAGAAAAGAGGACAGACAAGTAAGGTAATCTGACGCTGCCTTATGGAAATGTTATAATTACACCCCGCAAGCCTCACCTGGCCACACTCCCACTACCCTTCCGCCACCCCTAATCCCCTCTCCACATTTCTCTGTTCCCCTTTTCAGACCACCTTAATAATGATAATAATAATAATAATAATAATATTATTAATATTATTATTATCATCATCCTCATCATTAATACGGATGAACAGATGGACGGACAAGAAAAGTCAGAGAAATACAACAAATACATAAAGAGACAGACAGACACAGCCACAGCCCACTTCTTGAAGACAATTGGAAAAATGTATGGAATAAATGATCAGTAAAGATAACTTTGTAGTGCTTATGTTTAATATAATATATAAAGTGTATTGTCTTTTTCTTTCTTTACTGACGCCTTTTAATACAAATGAGTTGGATATACTACTGAATCAAGGAGAAAAAACAACAAAAACTATTTAATCAAGGAGAAAATCTATAAAAAATACTGGCATAAAAATGAAATATCAGCTCTACAAACTTTTCAATACTTTTAACTTTTCTTATAGTCAATTATAATCAATTATAATCAGTTAATTGCTGTTATTTTCCAATTAGTAATACCAATCAACCCGGGGTGATCAGGAATAGGAGACACAAACAGGGACGAACGGGAATGGGCACGAAATGACCCGGGCCGAACAGGACTAGGCGCGAAACGACCCTGGGCAAACGGGAAAAAAGGCGCGAAACGACTCACGTGCGAACGGGTAAAAGGCGCGAAACGACCCGGAACCATTTGGGAAAGCGGTAGTGCAGTGGTCAGCGTTCGGGCTTGACAATCTAGGGTCCCGGGTTCGATTCCCTGATATCCTCTGGCCACTATTCTCTCTTTAGTATTACCACCAAGTGGCCAAAGATAACTCAAAATTGCTACCATACTATCCTCAAAACAGTACTTGCAATGTTTATATGCTTTGTAGCAGAGCAGCAGATAGCTTTTCTCACACTCATCATCAGACAAAACGTGAGAAATTAGAGGCGTCACTATTAAAAAAAGATATCTAAACCTGAGCCACTAACGGGCGGAGGCCGACCATCAATAAGACTCCACCAATGCCTACCACAAAGGTATATGATGTAAAAAATAACTCCATTTTCGTGAGTGTACCGTTACTATCTTCTATACCACTACCACCGCCACCACCACCACCACCACCACCACTACTACCACCACCACCACTACTACTACCACCATCACCACTACCACCACCACCACAACAAACAACAAACAACAACAACAAAAACATTTATAACTGACAATAGCTGTGTTTTCTCCAGAGTACTTGCTTGTTGAAGAGGTGCCCGAACCTGGCGTTAGGCTTCTTCTGCGGCCTGCTGGCTGGGTACACCATCTACTCAACGTGAGTAAATTACATCGCTGTTTCTTGTGCATGCATAATAAACTGTCTCTAGAAACCTACATACAATCATATGTAGATAAGATACAGCGTCTATGTATACTTACCTACATACAGAATTTTGTTGAAACTGTCACTGGAACTGCTGTCATGGAACATTCATCTTTGTTATCATCGTCAAGCTGATGATCATTGTTTTTGCAGTGGTGTCAAAGTTATTGTTATTGTTGTTATTGTTGCTGTTGTTGTTGCTGTTGTTGTTGCTGTTATTGTTGTTATTATTGCAGTAGGTGTTTGTGCCGCCGCCGTCGTCGATGTTGTACACCAGTTTGTCTCACTAAATTACGCTTTTTGTACCATGTCCTAGAATGTCTATGCATCGACCAACACTAGTCTCTAAGATGTTCGAGCTGCGTCACTTAGATGTTGGAAGCGTAGACCCTGTTTGGGACGAGTGGGAGAGGAGAGTGCGTGTTCCCGAGGATAACGAGGACTGGGGTGGCCTATACCACTAGTGTTTTCAAAAAACTTTAGTTTTGCTCTACTTTCAAGTATTAAAATGAATAAAGTCAATTAAATCAGGTGGTATGACATTGATGAAGCAATATCTTTTTTTACATAGGTTATCAATAATTTTAATATACTTAATTATTTGCCTCACACAGGTAAGATCAACTGTACTATACCTTCAATGAGAAATGTTGATGATTACTTTAACTACATCGACCGCCACCAGCTACACTGCAAGAAGCCGGTGAGGGTTTCAAGACAATTTTCAACACGATATAATACTTGTAGAAATACTGTGTACAAACTAACGCATGACAAACACCAATGACTAAAATTTCCTGAATAATATCAGTGTTACTCTTATCGTCTATACGATAGTTGAAAATAATGGACAGACGTCGAAGATTGTAGATGATGTTATTATTGCATGAAGAAGAGAAAGATAGAAAGAATTAATGAAAACGCAAATGATAAAAACAGCTGTATAGAAAGTCTAATGAGAAGTGCTACGTGTGTGTTGCAGGTGATGGTGGGCGGCCACGTTTTTAGGGAAAACCCAACTTACTTCGACGGGGAGAAATGGGTCTGCATGGATCAAAGGTTCAAAGTGGAGACTGGCCGCTGTGTTGTTCTCTCCTTTGGCATCGGTAATGACTTCTCCTTCGACGACGATCTAGACAAACGATTCAACTGCAAGGTGAACCCCAACACACACACACACACACACACACACACACACACACACACACACACACACACACACACACACACACACACACATGTTAACCAGGAGTCAGTCTATAAGTGTAACAATAGAAACATTATTTTGGTATTTGAAGTTAACTTAGACTGTCAAATTAAGTTAATATTACATGCAGATTGAAAAAGAATCATACTGAAGAGAATTATGCCATTTCTGTTGATAGGTATATGCTTTCGATCCCACCATGAAGAAAAAAACCCACCGCCTCTCTCCTAATATCATGTTCTACGACATAGGCATCGCTAACTATGACCGTTTGGACAGGAAGCCGAAGGTAAGCAAGGGC